>JAQFXV010000143.1:0-33680 GCA_034694065.1 Camisia spinifer
TATTTATTTATTTATTTATTTATTTGTGTCGATTAAATATAACTATTTTTAAAATTCACATAAAATCGAATTTTAAAGAATGGACTTTTATTTTTGGTTACTTTAACATTATTTATGAAAAATGCGGACTTATTTTTGAAGTGTTTAAAGACTACTGAATAGTCTTGAAGATAGTTATCGATAATTTGCTACTAATTTAAAATTGAAACGCATTTATATAAAAACAAATTAAAAGATAACTTTAAATTATTATCTAAATGTGTCCAAATCTTATAAACTCTTCATTGTTTAAATTGTTTACTTTATAAATAATTAAACATTAAATGAGACTACAATTCATTCGGAACTCTTATTCATATAAACAGTGAGACTAAACCTTTAAGTATCACAAAAGCTTATACGATAGTATGCTTTCAAATGATTCGATTAAAACTTATATATTAATCGTTCAAAAATTAAATGCTTGAGTTTTTAAAATAATTGTTTAACAGAAACAATAATTATAAACATTTATGAGAAGCCGACGAAAGTTATTAATTGAATCAAAATATTGTTCCTAATAATGGGCACAAAAGAAGTTTTTGTACAATTTTTGTTACAATAAATTATATTACATCTAATGTTTTATAGATTCAAACTCCGGGCCGATGAACAAAATGGGAATTGTGTTTAGTTTGCAATAAAATTCAAATAAATCGATGAGAATCTAAACATCTCTATGGTTTTGGTTACAAAAAAACTTTCAATTGATTAAATTGAGTGCAAATATATTACATATTACAACATTTTGTACTACTTTTAGTGTCTGTACGCGAAACGTTTACTCGATCCGGATTATCATTTTGGTTCTGACCCATAGTTTGCTATAAGGTTTTGATTAACAATTTAAATATTAGTTGATATATAAGTTGAGAAACTCTATACCTTATTAAGAATAGCTTCGGCTAATTCTAGAAAAGCTCTATCAATATTCATATTCGCTTTCGCACTCGTTTCAAGAAATCTAATTCCATGTTCTCTCGCAATTGTTTCACCCCTTTCTTTACTAATCATACGTTTGTCATCACAATCGCATTTGTTCCCCAAAATCATCTTTTCTACGTCTTCATTGGCGTGCTTTTAGTATAAGTAATACTGATTATTATATAATTGATATTAAAATTGTATTGAATTACTTCATCGATATTTCTTAACCATTTAGCGATATTGTCAAAGCTTTTAGGATTAGTGATATCGTAGACCAACATTATACCCATCGCTCCCCTATAATAACTGGTCGTTATTGTATGAAATCTAAAGTTAAACAATAAATTATACAAATATATCAACAAAACTTCATTACTTTTCATATCAAAACCTCTTAACAATTTATTCATTTAATCCATACAAACCTTTCCTGTCCTGCAGTGTCCCTAATATTGAATAATTATTAAACAAATTAGTTATTAATAATTAAATACTAATTATAATATAAAAACACACCATATTTGAAGTTTAATCCTTTTTCCTCTCAATTCGATTGTTTTTATTTTGAAATCAATGCCTATTTAATAATGAATTGAAATAATGATAATAAATATGATATGAGATAATAATAGAAATGAAATGAGAATCGATTGATAATTAATGATTGAAACCTATTGTTGAGATGAAAGTGGTATTGAAGGCATCGTCAGAAAATCTAAAGAGAATACAAGTCTTTCCGACTCCAGAATCGCCGATAAGTAATAATTTAAACAATAAATCGTAAGTCTTTTTAGCCATTCTTTCAATTAAACCGAATCTATTTATCTTGAATAGACTTTTGAGTTCTTATTTATTAAGTTTAATATAAATATTTCCTCACAGGATATGTTGAATGAGTCAACTTATTATACATTAAGTTTAGTTAACATTTAATGAGATCGCTATCATTCGAGTGTTTAAAACATATAATACATTATATCATACGACCAAATGATTGAAATATATTAAACATCCCTTTTCTATATAACACACTAATTATTTCTCATTCGATTCTATTATCAGTTTAAGGGATTTCACATATATTGCAAATATCAATAACTGTATAATCAATTTCAAACCTTTAATGACTTCAACGTTAATTCTTATCACTCTCTCTGTGGAAGATCTTTTGCTATAAAAAGTTGTGTTCAGTTCATTAGAGACTTGCAAAGTATTCTCTCCGGTATTAATTACTCGAACCAACAATTAGTTAATTTCACAATTGCTTTTCAACTCTTTTCAAACGTTTTTCCAACCATTTGCCATCCCTTTAATTATCTTAAGATTTTAATAGTTTAATCTTTAATTTTCAAAATTCATCTGCAATTGACTTATAACCGAAAATATCGATCGATTAATTGATATATTAATGTTATATTAAATAAAGAATAAGTTTGCAATCAATCAAAACTTTGACACTTTGAGTGAAACAGTTTAGTTTGGATTCAATTGAAATAGCGGTAAAACAATTGTGGAAATGGCTATCAATAAAATGATATATTTTTTGCCCAAATATCTCAATGGATTGAAAGCTTGATTAAATGGCAATCAATTCTTAAATCTTTTGCATAAATGTTTTTTGGATGCTTGACTTCAAAGTGTTTGAAAGTAGAGTTGAAAAATATCTTTATACTGTATTTATTGTGCTGGAAGTTATACTCATTTTCTTCCTATTTGGACAAAATTGACAAAATTTTATTATATTGAGTGATAGCCTAAAGTATAACAGCATTTCATAACCAGACTTTATCAAAGATATTGCTCTTTAATTAATGATTCAACTTTTGAGTCGATATTAATTAAATCCTATTCTGGGAATTATGTAACTTTCTATTAGTTTTCAACGAGTTTTACTTTAGTTGCACATCTCTTAGTCGTAAAACTTTCTATTGTATGAAATATTTGATTCTGATCTCGAGATTCTGTGAAATAAATGCACTGCAATATAAATAGAGTGTTCAATATTAAAGCTAATGATCTCACAGAATCTCAGAATCAATATAATATTTGAAAACTGATTCGGTCTAGTTTTGTCTTTTCATTTTCCATCAATATATACCTGCATAATGTTTGTGTCAATAAATGTATGAATAGAGCATAGCTTCTGTTTCATTGCCATTGTTTAGTATAGAGAGTATGATGTAATCACGCTATTGATTGAACTTATTTTTCATGCAATGATACAGAATATTATGAATGATATACCTGTGCAGTACAGGTGAGAGAGTTTTAGTGAGAGCCACAAAAGTCACCACTTGTTTTGTTTGTCGATAAAACTCATAATTGAATAGTGTTTCTTATAGTAAAAATATAATATTATTAGGCATACAATGAAGTTCATTACGTAATTCGTAAGTTTTTATTCAATACTCAATACTCAGAATATTCTGAGCTTCAGAATCGATCGCTATATGTATTGTACATCTTTTCGGATATTATAATAATAAGTTAATGAATAATAAGTTATGCAAATATTATGAATTTCGAACTAAAAATACTTTTCATTAAAGATAAGCATCGAATGAAATTATTTTTTATCAATTCTTATTTGAATTATTGATTGGTTAAAAGAGTTAAATTTAGATTCAAAGTCTCGTTGATTATATTGAAAGATGATTGTTATTAATAGTTAATAATAAGTAGAAAACTGTAATTATATCGATATATGTGATGAATGTAGTGAAGAGTAGTACAAGTTTACAATCACTCAATTCATCGCACGATTGTTTAAGTGAAACCACTTTTGATCCTTTGGATAATACAAACAGTGACAATAGTGGATATTCGTCCACTTCTTCTTCAGCTACCGCCCGATCAAATTCAAGTATTCTTCAACCAATTCATGTAAGAGATGCTCGAACTAGAAGTTATCTCGTGGGGAGTGTTGGATGTCATGTATGTTTGTATAATATATGAGCTCACATACAAGTCATGCATGATTTTGAATGTGTGTTAAAACCAATTTCTAAATTTTATGGCATCAAAATTGACCTCAAACTTGAAAATTAGGCTCAAATGCTGTTTATTATTGAGATATTAATACATTATATGGATTTATTTTTAGTTAATATTGTTCTAATTCATAAAATCGACGGAAAATAATTTGTATTTTTTTTAAATTCTTAGTCTTAAAGTTATAAATCATATAATCATAAAAAATTCTATTAAATTTTATTGAATGAAACATTAGATTGTTTTTGATTAGATTTTTCTGCTTTTTGAGTTTATGATTATTGAATACATTTGAATAATATAGAAATAATAGACTGGTTGTAATGATATCGTTCTCATGTCTGTTTCATGTCCAGCAGCTGAGTCTATAGCCGAACAAATTTTGAATATAGATAAATCAATTTTAAAATTATCGAATATAGAAGAATAACTTAATGCAATATTTGGATATAAATTGCTATCAGATTATATGTCAATTATATGAATAGCACTCTAACCAATTAATATTTTCAAATGAATCATAGTATTTATTATTCTTTTCTCAAAATAGTTGAATTTCGTGGTCAAAAAATTTTGTATAAGATATTTGATATTCTTGTCATAAAATAGGAAAAATCGACACATTATATTTTGAATAAGTTTTAGGTCTATGCAATCGATATTATTTATTAGTATTGAGTATTATAGCCGTCATTTGTATAACGACTGAAATATATTTGATTTTAAGATTAATTTCTAAAAAAAACATAATTTATTATATATAAATAGGATTCACTTCTCGGAAGCGATGAATTGCATCGATATTTTCCAAATGGAAAAATGAGGTCCAAAATAATAATTGAATAAACTTTATTTGCAAGTTATATAAAAATTCAAATATTTTAGTTAATGCCATAAATTTTCTTATATTTTAGAATTTTTATTGTTTCGTGGAATATGAGTTCACGAACGCCTCCGACAGATATTAATGATCTTCTATTGCCTGAATCGATATCATATGTTCCAGATTTATATGCAATTGGTATACAAGAAGGACCCTCTAGTGATATGAGTGAATGGCAGATAAAATTACAGACAACTATAGGTCCGAGTCATGTATTGTTTCATTCCTGCACTTTAGGAGTACTTCATTTGGCTATTATTTTGAGGCGCGATTTGATCTGGTTTTGCACAACACCTGAAGAAGCGGTATATAATAGCCGTCCAGTGGCGACAAATTTAGTCAAAACAAAAGGAGCGCTCGGAATCTCATTCGCATTTTTCGGCACTTCATTCCTGTTTATTAGTTGTCATTTAGCAGCGCATGAAAACAAACTGAAAGATAGAATAGAAGAATATGAGAAAATATGTTATTCACTTAATCTTCCAAAAAACTTAAAGCCACTCAATCCTAGATATATTAGTAAAGACGTGACCGCAAGATTCGACTGTGTCTTCTGGTTCGGAGATCTTAACTTTCGTTTAGAACTTCCAGGAGAAGAAGTGATGAATATTATAAATAAATCAAATCTCGAAACGGGTCCGTCCATGAATAGCCTTATAGAAAGAGACCAATTGACTAATATTATGAAAAAAGGTTTAGCATTTAATGGCTTTTCTGAGTCGTCTTCACCACAATTTCCACCCACTTATAAGTTCAAATTCGGGACAAATAATTACGATATAAATAGTCAACGCGTGCCTTCATTTACTGATAGAATTCTATATCGTTCTAAAAGACAGGCTCACATTTGTTCGATTCAATACAATTGGGTCCCAGAGATGAAGACATCCGATCACAAACCTATATTCTCATTATTTGACGTACAGTTAAGGCCGGGTAAAGATTATGCCACAAGACTTAATGCGGGCTTTTTTAATAGAAATGTTTATATTGAAGCCTTGAAAAAAAGAGCCACTGAAGTAGATAATGATTATAAAAAAGGAAGTCTAGTTTGCAGTATTATGTGAATTAATGATTACTTTATACTAACAATGCTTATAAGTTTGGTTATACGGGTGCTATATTATTGGCAGGCATTGGTATCAGTTTCATATCAGGCATATTTCATCTTTATTAATCATTCTTTTTTTTATACCATTTCAAATTACCATCAATTTTACATCCAATCAAATATTCATCATAATTATCAGTACAATTCTAGTCCAATATTGAAAATCACATTTTTTAATTAGAATTTATTTACACTAACTTTAATATTAATTATTACGAATATAAAAAATTTAATATTAAAATCTATTTCAACAAATTTTTGTTTCCCAATACCTTAAAAATCATTCTAATTTTGAATGATTTGATGAAATTATTGGAAATATAAAAATAGTACAAATAATTTATACAGATTATATGCCACTCATTGAATTTGTATTTTATTTTGTAAACGTTATTGTTCAGTTTAATTAGATAATTGAATTTTTTTTAAAAATTCATAATGATTAAACTTATTAGTCAGTAATTTGTTATCTCATTTTTAATATTTTTTGCCTCAAACTTTTATACTATTGATTTGGGGCTAAATTACCATAAAAACTAGGCTCTATTTATGTTCTGTCTATAACTATTATGTGTTTATAGAGTTTATCTTTCATTTAAATATTTATCTACACAACCTTCGAATGATATCAAATTCAGTAATATTAACACAGTTTCAAAAAGAATGTAAAACTTTATTGATAACATTTAAATGATTCAAATTTTTGATAAAATATTCATAAGTTGAACAAATTAAGGCTTAATTTTCTTCCGTTCAAAGAAAGTTTTGATTTAATTGGAAGTTTAGATTTTCCAAATTCTTTATAATATGTCAGATACTCTTCTCTGATAAAATCTTTAGCTCTTTTTTCGAACTTTAAGTGCTTTATATGAGTTATTGCTTAAATGCCAACAATGTCAACAAATTCTTACTAATTATATTCATTATTTAATAAATTCAATATTAAGTTATATAACAGTGTTTATTATTAGTTTCACTTAATTCATAAATTTTTTCAAATGATACCAATATTTTGAATTAAAAATTAAATTCATCATAAATTCGCTTAATTTATTTTGTATATGATTTTCAGCTCTCAATCATCGAATCACAACCAATATCAAAGTTATGTTTCATCGATTTGTCTTCTTTTATAGACAGAGTTGATGTAAATTGATTGGAAAGTACATAAATTAATGCTTAAAATAAGTAGATTAATAGAAAATTGAATAAATGTACAATCTTGAATAAATTAGGTTATTGATCAGTTTGTTATATTGAAGCAAAATAGCATTGATTAGAATTGAAGCATTTACATGTGTATATTAACAATATTTCTAATCTAACATTTAGAATTACGAGTATTACTAGTGCTGTACTTTTAATTTATATTTAATGCTCAACTAATTGCATATAAACATGAATTGTGAATATAATTTTGCAAAATCCAATCATTCTATATCATTGCTATGCATTTCGTGCCAATTAGTGACTAAATGCAGAAATGGTTCTTCAATTCCATTGAAATCTTTAGCACTGCATTCATAATATCTCATTTTGAACTTTTTGGCCAATTGGTGCGCGTCATCGTTGGACACGATTCTACGGTCAGACAAATCCATTTTATTACCTAATATGACTCCAACCGTCGATTCCTGAGATTTGATTGCTTTAGAAATATCTGTTAACCAGTTTTGCAATGAATGAAACGATTCTTCATTCGTAACATCAAAAACACCAACAATTAGTGATGCATTTTTTGCCCAAACATTTTTGATAATTTCCCGATAAAAGTATTTTCCCGAACAGTCATATATGAATAATTCAACGTTATGTTCGCTGTTTGGAACGCGAATAGCTTTAGAAAAGATATCAATATCTGTTGTCATCAAATATTTATTGGGGAACTGATTGGGACTCAAAAGAACTTTAACAATCGATGTCTTGCCAACAGCTGAATCACCGATTATTATACACTTACATCTCATGAAATTCGGCATTTTTTAAAATGGGTTCAAAATTGATTGAGTTTTGAGAATATCTTTTGTTTTTATTGTGTGAATGACTCGAAACCCTTAGCAACTCATTCTCATAAAAGTTCAGAAGTCATGATAAAACCTTTTAACAAACTCTCATTCAATTCATCGATTTTTCTCAAAAAAATAAATCAAATTTGAGTGATTTTTTTTATTCTGAAATTTATCATTTAATTATGTGATTAAAATGGTTTACAATTTGAATACATATTGTCATGAAATTGATTTTGAAAATGAAATTTTCCTTTAAATAGTTGAGAAATGAAATTGTTTTTAAAAATAGACAATTTTAAGCTAATTCTCCTCTGTATTGAACTATATTTTTATCAGTTTCATGCAATTTAATTGAATGTAATTCTACACCATTTGGCAGTTTACTGACAATCATTTTCCAAATAAAAACCGCTATATTTTCTGCAGAACTCACTATTTTGTTGTCAATGAAATAATTAATGTCATTATCTATATCTTTGTGATCAATAGTTTTCATAACGGTTTCATTGATAATAGCCTTGAGTATTGCAATATCGCAAACCATTCCAGTGGTTTCATTGACAATACCTTTGACAGTGACCTCAACCTTATAGTTGTGTCCGTGAATACCATTACATTTTCCATATATTTCTTTATTCTTCTGGTCATCGATTGAAGGGTTGTGTAAACGATGAGAAGCACTAAAACTTTCAATTCTTGTTAAATATACGAATGGTTTTCGTGAAAATTCATTAATTGATGACATCTTTTGTATCGATTGTTAAAACTTTCGAGATTTGAATTAAAAACAATTTTTTAAATGAATAATTTTATGATTCATATGTTTTTATATAATTTTGAATTTCTTAACAGAAATTTAAGCACTAATTCGTAAACATTTAAGATTAAAAATTTAAGAAAAAAGTTATTTAAAATTCAAAATAAATAAAAAGAAACCAAATAATGAGTGAAGAAATGGTTCGTAATATTTACAAATATTTTTAAAATGAATTAATTGAAAAAAAGCATTAAAACAAGTTTGAAATAATAATGTGAAAACCAGCTTATCTTCAGTTGAAATCAATGTTCAATTAAATTTTTAGTTTCTGTTTTGAATATATAATAATTTCCCCCCAAATGATACTTATTTACAAAACAACTCCTCTGACGTCAAAGCTATTTAATGAATGAATTATTGAGTTTTGACATGAATTGAGACACAAATGATTACGTCATATGTGAGACACATATCCTATTAATGTATTATTTGCCACAACGACAACACTAACCATTATTATTGACACATTTGTATTGTTTTCTTTAATTTTAGGTTTAATTTAATATAAATCTAAATATATTTGATTTTAATTAAAAGATTGAATTAAATAAAAGCAAAAATCAGTGGAATGGCGAGTCCGCGAACCCGAAGAGTTCTTCAAGAATTGAAACCAAAAGATGACAATAATGTGAGCCTTAATGTAAACAATATGTTGTGTTTTAATTATTAAATATATTATTAAATATAGAGATGTTTTGAATGCAATGCATGTAATCCTCAATGGGTTAGTGTTTCGTATGGGGTTTGGATCTGTTTAGACTGTTCTGGAAAACATCGGGGACTTGGAGTTCATCTTAGGTTTATATTCATTATCATTTATTATCATTAATTATATTCAAATTATATTAATCTTTAATTAATATAATAGCTTTGTTCGGTCTATAAGTATGGATAAGTGGAAAGACATTGAATTGCAAAAGATGAAAGTCGGCGGTAATTATAAAGCAAAACAATTCTTTGAATCACAACCAGATTGGGATCAAAGTATGCCTCTATCAGAAAAATATAACACAAAAGCGGCCGCTCTTTATCGCGATAAAGTATTTATCATTTGTTTTACTCTTATTAATCTTTTCTTCACTTTAAATATTGGTTTCATTTTGAAAATAGATATCAACTGAAGCTCTGGGAAAGAAATGGTCAATAGAGACGTCTTCTGCTAAAGATTATACTTCGCGTATTATACCCAAAAGTGCTTCGTCTGCCAGTCTTATCACAAACTCAAATGTTTCTAAAACTAGAAATCAAGCGAATGAATGGAATGAAAATGAATGGGCGACTAATAGTTATCAGAGGTTTCAATATTTTAATCATATTTTGCTTTAAATTTCACTTATTTTTTGGCACATTTTTAAATCGCATAAATCTTTGCATCACTTTTTGACAGTTTTGATGCGCAACAAATATCAAGAGATAAAGAAGACTTTTTTGCTCGAAAACAAAATGAAAATTTGAATAGACCTGAGTATGTGTTTCGTTATTAATAATTTTTTGATAGCTATTATGAACTGAATTTATGGAATCAATTAATTGATTGAACTTATTTTGAACTATTAGTAATGTAGCCCCGAGTCAGGGCGGACGCTATGCGGGATTCGGTTATAATGCAAATCCACCGCGAAGTCAATCAGAATATGGATTGAATAACGCCTGGTCTACACTTTCAACTGTAAATCTAATTTCACTTTAGTTTCAAATTATTTATTCACTTTTAATTATCAAATATTATTAAGGGTTGGACTGCATTGGCTTCAAATGCTACTAAACTTGCGTCCAAAGCATCTGATAGTGTAAGTCTTCTATAAATGAATCGATGTATTTGTTTGCGGAATGTTTTAATGGAATCTTTTGTTTTTTGATTAATTTTTGCATGATTTTTGTCAATTATAGGCTATTAAATTGGGTTCAGTTGCCACTCAAAAAGCCACTGAAATCGGCGGTTCTGTCAATGAAAAGGTAATAAATATCAGTTTAAGAAAGAGTATATGTATTGAGCTATGTTTTAATTGCTGAGAAATTTAATTTAAATCCTTTTGTATTTGATGGTGTTTTCATGTTTGATGAGTTTTTATTTATTTATTTACTTTTTGTTGATTTTTGCCTTATTTTGAAATCAGGTAAAAGACGGAACTTTAGTTAATGACTTGCAATCGCAGGTTTCAGTGTTAGGTTCAAAGGTTTGTTTGAGTCATTGATTGCTTGAAACAGTTTTTAAATTATGAATTGATCCAAACGATAGGTCGCAGACTTAGGCAAACGCGGATGGACTGACTTGTCAACAATGTTTACCCAAAAGTCTTCTCAATATTCAGATCCAAATACAGAGAGCTATCAAACTAACGATAGTTATCACGAAGAATTGTTCAGTTCTTCATCTTCTTCTTCTTCTCAGTCTCCGAATCATTCCGTTAATCAAACTCTAAAAACATCGAATGAATCGTCGAATTTGTTGAAAGAATCGCCACAAAGACAACAGAAAACGAATTCAATTAATTCCGAGAGAATGAGTAAAGAAGAAAAAACTCTTATAGATTTCGGTTATAATAAAACTAAGAAGAGTTCAGTGGAAAGCGGGGATTGGAATAATGGTTGGGATGAAGAGGCGTGGAATCAATTAGAGGTCGATATGCCTAAGGCTAAGAATGCATCCAAAAGAAGTTAAATCAATAACGATTAGGAAAATAAATTGAGGCATAAATTATTCCATGATTTACATCAGCTTTTCATCAAAATCATGAATTGAATAGTAAATTATCATTCCTTGAAACTGCAGCACTTCTTTTTTAATCTCTTTAAAATCCTTTATTTACAAAATTAGAACCGATATTCAGGCAAAAATTGAATTTTTATTCATTTATCAAAATTTATGCTTAAAATATTAAAATAATGTCTATTATCTTTGGCAACTTGTGATTAATTCAAACCATTGTCTGAGAGCTTCGCCCATAATGATTGGCATTGCATTTATGTCTCTCAATATTATATAGAAAGGAAACGGAAACTTTTCCATATATGACTCAATCATAACTTTACCCGAATTATCGAAAACAGGAACCCGAATATCTAGTATTGAATCCTTATTCAGAGGATTATCGATTACAATGAAAACCATGAATATTCCCATGTCTTTAATTTTTCTAATGGATTGTCGAACAAATTCTTCGCCTTCACTATAAATACCTCTTCCATCCGATACAATAATAAGTAATTGAGAAATATCTCTGTTTTGTGAACTCGTATTTCTGGATGAGTTTGACATCAAAGCTATTACTGATTGAAGCATTTCTGCGATTCGGGTCTGATTTTGTTTGAAAGTCAACTATTATGCGATTAAAGATAGAAAAATAGATTTATTAAATTAGTTGAGAATTGAAAAGCAGAATAATTTTACCTCAAATAATAATTTAGTTCCCGTATCATCAGTAAAGGGTTCGCTAAAAGAATGCAATAGTTTAACGATCTCTCCGAAGCTCATAATTGCGAGTTCTCCGGCTTCTAATAGTGACAAAGATTTGCCCAAAAGAGCCAACGATTCGAAGGCTAATTGTTTAGATTGATTATCAGCCATACTTAGAGAATCGTCGACTGCTATAACTATTTGATATTGACGTTTACTCGGTTTGGTTCTTCTCAACCAAATTTTATCTTTTCTGAAATCGCTAGCGATATAAGCAATAACTTTACGCATATTTAAACGCTTTCCATTTCTATAATCGCCTTTCATTTTAGCTGTTTTTGTTGGTTCCAAAACAAGCTGTAACTGTTCACACAATTCATAAACTAGTGGTGAAACTTTGGCCTCACATTCTTTCCACGCATTTATTATTGAATTCATATCGAAATCTTTATTCAAATTAATTGATTCATCGAATCGTTTTTCAATCCAATTCGAAACTCCATTCAATTCTGTCGAGTCTTTCAAATAGTCCGATGTATGAAATGTCGATTCATTTCCACGTTTTACAGTCATTGTCGAAACAATATCTCCCTCGATATCCATTGACTCGTTCTCTATTTGCTCATTATTTGAATTCGTTTTATTATCAGCTCTCGAGTTATCTTTTTCTGATTTAACTTCAATTGATTTCATTTCATCTATTAATTCGTCCTTTTCTTCAAATTGAATATCTTCTGGTTTATCAAAATTAATGTCATCATTGTTTTCATTATCATTGATATCATTCTGATTTTGTTTTTCTTCTTTAGTCGCGAGATCATAAACTATATCATTTGCCAGCAATTCATTGTCAACATGTCTATAAAGATTTGAATTAATTGATTGATTTTCTGCAGTTTTATCAGTTTGATTCTTTTCAGAAAGTTCTTCTTTATTTTGATTTTCAAGAACTCGTTGTCTTTTTGCAGTTTTATCATAATTTTCAGCTAAACTTCGACGCGATTTATCTTTTTTATTGGGTTCAAACTGTTGGCCTTTTTCTTCTCTCTGATTAAAAATAGTAGAGGTTTGCAATTTTCCTCCGTCTCCTTCACTTGAATTATCTCCCGGTAAGGCATCCGCAGAGCCGTGTTGTTCAACATTAACATTATTAGAGTCATTATTTTCTGAATTTGATTCTAAACCTACTTTATCAGTATTTGACCCCAAATTCTCATCATTAACGGTATAATTTTCTTCATTCACATCAAAATTTGAAGGAATTGTTTCTTTGTTCTCCATTTCATTTTCATTCTCTTCGTTCTCATTATCTTTACCCAAATTTTCTACTTCAGAATTTTTCAATTGTTCGGTTTCGTTCTCATCAAACTCTTCCTCTAATGTATTATTTTCAAGAGTTTGTTCGTCAATATCTGATTGTTTTTCTTCATCAGTTAAACTATCGCCTGAAACAGACATATTCTCAGTATCTTCGAAATTGTCATCTTTTTCAGCATCATTATCGAAATCCAATTCCATTTTTTCGGGTAATTCTTCAGCACTTTTTTCTTCTAAATTTTCATTTTGTTTATACGGATCAATTCGTTCGTCTTTATATTCATCATTTTGCAGTTCATTTTCTCCTTCATTTATATCGCAATCATTTTCATCATTTTCATTGTCATCTTTTGGTAACTTTTCATCATTATTCTTATCCTTCTGAAGGCCTTTATTATCATCGTTGGCAACGACTTGAGAATCTGTGGAATCCTTTCCCGCAAAACCAGAATCGTCGACATCTTCTGACTCATCCGAATCAATCTCATCATCACTGCCCCAAATCTTTTCATCCAAAACTTCAGAATTATTATCGATGTCTCCCATTTGGTCCTCAAGCTCTTTATCACTTTCATCTTCATTCGATTCCTGTTCCTCATTATCGTCATTCTCTTTCGCTGAAGGACTAAACGATTGTCCATCAAAATCATTTTCCATTTCTATTCCATTTTCTTCTTCATCGATATCTTTATCATTTTTTTCAGTCTTTTCTTGTTCTGATCCATCTTTGAGCGTATCTTCGAGTTGGTCTTCACTTTCAAGCTTATCGCTCACATCTTTTTTTCCTTCTCCTTCACCAAAACCTCCACTTTCAATATCCTTTAATTGAGTCCCCGATTCTTTGTTCTCTATTTCATCACTTATTTCTTGTGGTAAACAAAACCCATTTTGACATAATTCAGAAAAGAGACCGAGAGTTATATAAAGCAACTTATTTGAAGCCCGAAGAGATGAAACCATTAAAGTCAGGAAATAATGAAGAAATTTGACATAAATTTCAACTAATGGACAAATTTTGATCAAAATTTGTGCTTTAAGACTGAGAACAGATAAGTTGTGGTCTAGACTTTCATCGGATTTAATTTCAACATTAAATGATTTCAAGAGCTTTGATATCATGCTATGGAAACACTTGATATCAAAATATTTCAAAATATTGCTCATATCACACAAATTAATCGAATCTTTCAAGAAAGGAATGATGTCTTCAGACATTTCTTCTTCGTTCAAATCTGTGAAATGTTTGTAAACTTTTTCAACAGAAGATAACATTATTTTCATCGATTTAATGGAATGTTTTGCAGTGGAATTAATATCCTTTTCTATATCTTTAAAGGCACTCAAATTTTCAATCTTTTTCGTATAAATGTTCGCATAATTATTAAATTCTGTTTTGAAAAGAATTGTTTCGCTATAAAAAGTAGAAAATTGTTTTTCCAGCGGATAAATAGAGTCTAGACTTTGAGAACTGAAAATAGTTTTCATTTCATCAATTATTGTAAACATAGAATCGTAGACTTGTTTTAATTTCTGAATATCTTTTAAAGAGTAAATAGAGTTGAAATGAGACGATTCGAGTGCTTTCAATTTGTTTGTTAGAGCAGAAAGTTTTGAAATGTATTGATTTAGTAATTGATTGCTTTCACTAATAGTTTGTTGAGATGGACTTAACTTTCTCTCGATTGACATTACAATAACAGGTTCTTCAATACGAGTGCTGAAAGAATTTAATAAATCGATCGAACGATACAAAAATGCATTCAATCTGACAATAAAATTTTGTGCTGAAGAACAATATTTTTTGAAGTCATTATTAGGAATAATAAGCATAAATTCAACACTTTTTGGGAAATTCGTTAAATTTTCTTGAATTGATTGCAATTGATTGAAATTAAATAAATGATCGGAAATTAATTTTCTTCTATTTATCACAATTTGCATCAAATGAGATGCAAATCCTTTTATTCTTTCGACAGTTCCAAAAGGCAACTGTTTATTCGGAGACTCGAGTCCTGATTGAAGAGATGAAAATCGAGCCAAACATTTATAAAAATATTTATTACAAGAACTCAAATCGTGTTCAAATTGCTGGAAGAGTTGACCATTTTGTTTGAGATAGTTATCAATGGGACCGATAGTCATAATGATTTCATTCAAATCCAAATTATTAAAAATGTTTAAACCCTTACGATATGAAAGTCCAATGTGTGTAAACGTTTTCAAGAGTTCACTTAAAGCCCTTCGCTTTCTATTATGGATGTGATGCGCAGTTCTCTTCCATTTAACTTTATCTTTAGTATCATTCGGCACTTGAAGAGCACTCAGTTCTTGAATTCCAACTATCATTTCAGTCGACAAACTCTCGATTGCATTAATGCGATTCACGATAATCGAAGTTTCATTTATTGTTTTCTTAGCAAATAGTTTAGACTTTTTGGTGAAAAACCAAAGTTTATGAAGTAATCTATAATTTTGGGGCAATATATCAATTGGTTCGCTATTAAATGACTGCTTTTTAAATACTTTAATAGTATTCAAATTCAATTCCCATTTGGAAGGAGTTTTGTTTTCATCTTTTTCTATAGTTAACAACGATTTAACGGTTTTGTTTAGCGAAGACTCATATTTTTTCATATATTTATATAACTGTTTGTGTGATTTCTCGACTGCAATCTTAACAGACCAAAAGTTATTATCATTCCATTTCGCTATTTTCACAAAATCTTTGACTTCTTTTTCAATAGGATTTCTCTCATTCAAAAGAGCCGTTTCAATGCTTGACTCAAATTGATTGTAAAAGTTATACAAATTTTGTAGTGAAACGAATAGAGAATTATTCCACGAATTTTTATCAATACACTTGACGTGAAGCATAAAAGTGTGCAAAAGATTGAGTCTAACTTTAAATTCGCCCAATTTTGACTCTTCTATGAAATGTTTGACAGAAGAAACGAATTGTTTTAATTCATTCTTTTCATCTTCGGGTTGGGATTCTTTTGCAGAACTTTGAACCATAATTGCAGTTATAGTGTTATAGAAATGAAACCACCACTCATTGATTTGCTTTTCTTCTATTTTCTTATTAATCGAATCGAGACATTGCGACCAATACTTCAATTCTAATTTTCTCCAACTTATGACAAGTTGAGTGATTTCATTGAGATTATTAACAAGACTTATACCTTTGTGTGCTATTAATTGCCAGTCTTGAGCCGATTGTAGTAAGACTTCGAGACCAGTCGCAAACTTAATGAGAGGCGCTTTCAAATCGATATCAAATATTCTGTTTATAATTTTTAGTAATTTTGTGAGAGTTGGATGACTTTCGAATTGAATCAAAAGTTCATTAACTATTCTGTCTTCGAGTTGATGAAGAAGTTTGAAACACAAATTCGTTTCATATATTGATGAGTCGTAATAGATATTGAATGAATCCCTTTCAAGACTTTCATTCATGTCACACAACATATTATTGGAGACAATCAATTGACCGGAAATTAATTCAGAATCAATAGAATTGTTGAAGAATACGCCGCAAGACTTTATTATTTCTGAGAGCACGTAATGACGTAAAATATAGGGCTTTTTGAAATCAGGCACTAATGTATTGTCACTTTTGTTAATCGATTCGATAATCTTTAAATGACTATTAATTATATCAGAGACTATTTCTTTTTCTAAGTCTAGTTCAATATAATTGACTTTATTATTAACTTCATTATAATAATCATCGATAATATCACTGTATTCTTCGTGATAGGTTGGAAACAACTTTTGCAATTCTTTTTTATCGATTTCTTCCTCTGTTGGTTCTGATTCGTGAACTTTTGTTCTGTATTCAAAAACAGCTTCATCTTGTGCTCGCTTTAACTCTTCTTCTTCTTTTGATTGTTGCCACGACTTTACAAAAACTTTTAGTATACGAAACGCAACTGATATCAAGTTATCACTAATTGTATTGAGAGATATTTCATTTTTTAATTCAAGTAAAGCAGATCTTAAAAGACACGAAACATTCATCTTGTTGTCGAGCTTAGAAATATTTGATATTTTAGTGATCAATCGAATGGTTCCGCTTTCGCACAAACTATTGGCTATGAATGATGGCGAATATGTGTTGCAAAAGTTGCCCATTCTATTGAACATTGCATCCAATTCTGAAGACGAATCAAGTTTGAGATCATGTGTTATGAAACTTATACTTTGAAGAGCAAAAGTCGCACTTTTGAACCCTTGCAATAGAATAGAAATTCCAATAAGAAATACATTCACTAAATCTTGATATAAAGGATATGACGATTGAATTTGTTTTATAAAAGACGAAATAGACGTCTGAATATTCAAAGATTCTTGAATTAAACGTTTGCGTGACTTTTCAGATGCGTTTTTATCTCTGTATAAAGACATAAATTCTTTTGAATAATTTTCAACAATTTTCTTACTGATAACAGTTTCTAAAAATTGTTTGCAATCACTCTTTAATTTGTAATAATGAGAAGCAGACGAACGAAACGGCAAATTTGACTGTAATTTTGTAATCTTTTTGTCCAACTGTTTTTTCTTATCCATCAATTCCTTAACTAATGGATGATCACACGTTTCAACTAAAGGCTGATTATATTGAATAATAGACAAAGCATTGCGAAAATCGAATTCAGATTCAATCAACTTTAGATCCATTATGTAATGATTGAGTTTACATTTGGATCTTTCAATTGGATCGATCGGAAAGGTTGGCGACAATAAATGTGTTGTTAATAATCCAATTAATATCGAAGCTATGCTTTCATCGAATGTATCCCTTCTTTCTGTGATTAGTTGCGAAACACGATTAAAGAGATCACTAAAACAGTCTGTTCTCACACTCAATGAATTCTTATTTTTTACGGGAGAATTCAGTGAAACATTTTTCATTAAGTTTGAAAACCATTTTTTCACAAATTCAAACTGAAAACTTGATAAAGAATTAGTTTGTGAATCACTAATAAATTCAAAATTAAATGTCAAAAACTGTCTCAAACGTGAGAGTTGTGTTTGTTTTTCACATAAATACCCGATTGAATTGTATTTATTAGTCAATAGATAACTACATGACAGCGAAACAAATGGTAGACATTCTGTTGTCAATTGTAGAAACTTGTCATGAGAAACATTTAGGTTTAAACTTTTGATAAAGTCATTGCAATCATTTGTTAAACAATTGAGAAGATTAGAAATGCTTAAATTTTGATTGAAATCCATTAAATGATTAAGAATTAAATTGCTTGAAATGGTATTATTATCTCTCGCAGACAAAAGACTAGAGATGTGCAACGGATTCAAAGATAGAAACTTTGATTTAATCAAAGATATATAATCCTCAAACATATTATTTCTTTCAAAGCAGTCATTCTTGAAATAATAAAGTTCTAATAAAGAGAATGATAGTTGACATAAAGGTTCAAATTGAAAGGTAGCCATTGATCGTCTTTTGGCAATAATGTCACTAAAATTCATTTCTTCGCTGATATCCTCCACATATTTTTCTTTCAATTCTTTTTGTATCGTTTGTTCAATGAGTGAAAGATCTTTTTTAATTTCAAAACTATTGTATTGACTGCTGAAAAGACTCCAAATATTTTTGCCAATTGTGAGCAAATATTGATTAAAATTGCTTAACTTTTTCTTGTTATTCGCTTTCATAAGATCTTTGCATAATTCGGTGTAAGCAATGAAAATAGAAACTGACTCTTCATTTGTAAGAAGAAAGCTATTGTTGGTTAAGGCGAGTAATAATTTTTGCTTTTTCTTATCGTAATCAAAAGTTTCGATTTGTAGTAATTCATTGACGACAGATATGGAACTATTGATTTCAATATCTAAGAAACTTTGCAGTACTGATAATGACTTTTCATTGGTTGTAATCCAAAGAACTAAAAACTTATTCAATAAAAACAGGTTTGAAAGTTCTGTTTTTGATTGATTTTGATGACAAATCATGAATAACTGATGAATCCATAATAGCATATCACGTAAATCAATAAAATCATCATTAGTTGGACACAATTCTAAAGAGCTTTTAATGATTTTTGTTTCGATTTCATTGATAACATTGAAAATAGGGATAAAAACTTTGGGAAATGAATTGCGAGATAATTTGTTTTGCAATATATTACTAGCGATTCGCATGACTGACACAAATTCATTCGAATCTATTTGACTGACTTGTATTTGTTGGTGTTTTAATTGAGCCCAAAATAAATGCATTGAATGACAATTGAGATATTTTTCCATTAATTCAATCTTATTATTCGAATTTCCGTTAATATTCCAAAATAGTTCCAAAGCATAAAAATTGTTTCTCAGATCAATTTGATATTCTTTTAAAATATTAATTTGCGATATTTGTGGAAATAAGTTTCGAATATCACTGAAAGTTTTTTGAACTAAATTAATGTCGTTATTGAAACTTTTATATGAGGAATAATTTTCGAGTATTGAATGTCTAACTAAATAATCTTTTACTGAACTATTTTCTAAGAATATTCTGATGATAGTTGAATGCGAATCATTATTAATATTCGATATCGAATCTTCATTTTGTTTGAACACATCTAAAATCATAGAATCCTGAATAGCAGAAGAAGTCGAGGCATCACTCTTGAAGTGACTCAAACACAGCTTATTTTCTAATTTAGAATCATTTGTCTTCAAGGAATTGATAATTTTTTCGCTCAGACTTACTATTTCTTCATTACTCGCAGAATATTGACTAAACTTTGAGATCAGTTCTTTCAAAGCGATTGAAGGCTGAAATCCGTGTTGTATTTGGAAAATAAAAGTTCGTACGCTTTCCACAAAGTAAGAGAAATTGAATTTCTCATTCGATAGCTGAACATTACTTTGAAAACATGTTATTAATAATTCACAAATGTTTTTATCATTAATACCCAATCCTTTGATCTGAAGCATTAAATCACTTGTAATAGTGATGGGAAACATATATATTTCAATTCCTCTATTTCTCATCGCACGCGACAGTTCACCGTTTATGGGATCCATTGTTAGAAACAATCTAAATTCAGGGTGAGGTTTGATTGTTGTGAAGTCACCATTAATAGAACCCTTTTCATTGATAGTTAGGACTCCGTTTGGCTCAAGTAAGCCATTGAGTCGGTCTAAGACTGAAGCACTGCATAGATTGGCATTATCTATCAATAGCCACTCGCCTTGTGTTAAGGCTTTTATTAATATAGAGTCACGCCATTCAAAAGTACCGTTCAATGAAACTTTGTTTCGTAGGCAATTTTTTAAATTAACGATTTCTTGCTTGAAATCACTAATTATTTCGCTTTCTATGTCATCAAAATCTGATAATTTCTCGACAATAATATACATCAAATCGAGTTTTTCTAATGAGGAGTCAACCAAAGAATCATTTGTTGAGTTGAAATTTTGTATTTGAAAAAATAGCTTAAGAATATCAGAGATTTGTGAATTTTTCTGATAATCAACTCTAAACTTTTTCGAGAAAAATTCAACAATAGAATCTTCAAGATTTTGTAATTGATGTGATGAATCTTTTTGCTCGAATCCTCCCAACAGATCCATTGTATCCATTTCTGAGTTAACAGCAAATATACGTAATGTGTGTCCCGTTAAATCTGAAAGTAATCGCAAAACTGTTGTCTTTCCAACTCCTGAGTCACCGATTAAAATAGTCATCCAATTCATTTCAATGCATTTCATTAATGATTCCAAACATTCTTTTTGAGACTCTAAAACATTAAGAATACTCATCTCATCAGTAATTGTTTTTGAACGCTTTAAGAATGAGTATCCAATTTGCAAAAGATTATCCGTCATTTTCAATTTGATAGCATTTGATTTTGGCCTAAATGTGAAATATTTCTCACAAATTTCCCTCATTTTTATTCTATCATCAATTGTTCTCATTTTGTCGATATATAAAAGTTTTAAGAATTTTTCGGGTTTTAATTCATTAAAATCAGACAAGTTTTGAATCATGACTTGAGACCAACGAATCAATTCTCTTAAATTGAATTCCCAGGGATTCCCTCTTTGACCGAATCTGTTTTTGACAACTATTTCGTTATGAACTTCTTGATTAAAGTCAACCATTTTGGAAATTATGGATTTTTGTATATTAGGAAATATATTGGAAAGAATGAATTTATAATCTTCTGTCGATAAACTTTGAATATAAACACTTGTAAATCGATTGAGAAAAGAGCGCGGAAGACCTTTTCGCGCCCCTCCCTGTCCATAAGGGTTCTGACACCCAAATATTCGGGTCGTATTCTTACTTATTTTAAAAGTTCGATTCAATTCTGGAATAAATAATTCGCTTCTATGATCGAGACATGCATTGAGTCCTTCAAGAACTGATTGTGAGGCGAGATTGAGTTCGTCGAGAATAATCCACGTCGAGTCAGATTTAAGCGCTTGAAGAAGAGGTCCGTCTCTGAATGCGAATTTTCCGGCAGAGTTTTCCCCTTCGATCGGTAGATCAGCTCCGAATAGATCACTGATATCTGTCTGTTCTGATAAATTAATTCGTATTAGACTATGACCGGAGGCTTTGGCCAGAGCTTGAACTAAAGTAGTTTTTCCGACTCCAGGCACTCCTTCAAGGAGTATAGGTTTAGACAATTGCATTGCTCTCAATATACGTAAAATATTTGTTTGAACACTAGGACTATCCCACGTATATTCACCATCAATATCACGATCTATTAGAGGTCCGTTTGAAATGCAAAACGGCTTAATTGTAAAATATTCATTCGAATCCAATATCATATTATAATCTTTAGTAAAAATTAATTTATTTCTAAAAACTGATTCAGACAATTGATTGAGATATTGTTGACAGAGATGACGCGTAGCCTTTAAATTGTGTGCGTTATAACTCAATGAAGAGCCTGCAGTTCCGATCGCATCGACGAATACAAGTAAAGCTCCGTTAATAAAAGCATCGCTGAAAGTGAGCGGAATCTGTGCTGTTTTAGTGCTTTGATTCATGAAATGAATCCAACTTAAAATATCTCTTATACTCAATACAAATCGCTTTGAATGAAAAACATTGGAATTAAACCATAAAAGGAAATCACAAATTGATTGGCAAACATCAGCTTTGAATTCAAGCCATTGATCATCTAAATTGTGGCAAATTATGTCTTTAATATCATTCATATCCTCATAAGATGGACACCATATTTCTGTGAATCGATTCCTTAAAGCCGGTGATAATTCTTTCTTTCCATAATCTCCTCCCGGATTCATTGTCGCCAAATATCTAAACGATTCTTTGGCAGTAATTATTGGTATAGAAAAATTGCCATCAGTGGAGTTGTTATTTTCTGCCAAAAGAAGTGTTCGCTCCGATTCGAGAACAGAATTTAAGCGTTCGAGAACTGAATCATCTGCTAAAGAGATTTCATCGACTAAGAAATATGATCCGTCTTTCATAGCATTGACAAGAGGGCCGTCAACCCATTCAAATAAAGGTCGATTCTTTAGATCATTGCTATCGCAACTGAAGTCTCGAATCGGACGTAAACTTCCCAAAAAGTCAGCACTTTCTGTATTCATATGACAGTTCACTGAATAAAGTTTAATATTATTCATGGCTGCGAATAATTGACAAATTGATGTCTTTCCACAACCAGTTTCACCGACTAATAGTACGGGTTCATTATATTTGATGGCTTGAGATAATAGAAGTCCTAATCTTTTTAATGATTTCGTCCAAACAATGTGTTTGAATTCTTTGGGAACAATTCCTCCAAAATCATTGAGAAAAGAGATGTCATTAAATAGAGAGTTTGGATCGAGTTTACGTTTGAATCGCGTTTCAATAACTGACTGAATGACAATCATTTCTTCATTTTTGCGAACCCGACCCGCGAGTAACATATATCCGTCATTAGCCAAATGCAAATCCCAATCATAGAACTTGATATTTGGGTTCTGTTGCTTTGCAAACAAATTATATCTCTCTCCCCAACGAAATAAATCTCTTAATGTAATGAATCCATGTTTTCCAGCGAAGACACCTGAGTCTCGTCTTCGGATTTGCAAATCCATAAGAACGCCAACCATTCTCTTAGCATACGATAGAGGCAAAGAACACCTTTCATGAAGAATTATTTCGAGTTCATTATTAGGAATTTCATCGAAATGTAATTCAACAAAGCGATTACGAAAAGCGCGCGAAAGCACTTTTCTTCCGCCGTAATGTCCGGCAGGGTTTTGAGTGGCGAACAACAAAAACTTTGAATTAGCTTTAATTAATTGTTGAGTCTCTGGTATGAATAGTTCTCTGTTATCATCTAATACTCTATTGAGTGCCTCTAAAACCTCAGTCGGCGCCAAATTAAGTTCGTCTAAAATAATCCAATATCCGAGTCTCATCGCCTCAACCAGTACTCCCTCTTTGAATACAAGCTTACCATTAGTGTCCGCGCAATAACTTCCCACATATTCCTATAATGTTAAAAGAATTCTTCATTCAAATGAAAACATGAATCATTTAATCAATTTAATTACTTGAAGATCTGTGTGTTCGTGATTATTAACTCTGACGCAAACATTTCCGGTCGAGTTCGCCAACCAATGAATTAAACTCGTTTTTCCGACTGAAGTCTCGCCCTGTAGTAGTATTGGAAATGATTTTCCCACTGATACTATTCTACAAATATCTTTCAAATTCTTTTCAACAGTTTTTGTCAGAATATAAGATTTATCAATTGATGGACTTTTAGGCCCACTTAATATGTAAAATCCTTGAATACATTCATATTTATTATTTGTTTTCGGCATTTCTATCTGCGCTTTCAATATAGTTGAAGGATCTTTTTTGCCAAATAAAGTTTTCATTATATCATTTTCTACTTTCATACGAGAATTTTTATCCAATTGAGTCAAAAATGATAAACAGAAAGATTCATACAATGATCTGATCATAAGACCACATGGATTAGTGGCCGACACACTCAATGCACGACAAAGAGTCCTGTTTGAAGAATAATTAACTTTATAATAATAATATGATTGTCTTTAGTGAAAATATAAACTATTGAAAAGAGGGTCAGAATAATAAAACTTCAAGAGTATTATTGTTTAGTTTAGTAAAAATTGATGACAAACAAAACTAAATCTTTGTATTTGTAATCAAAACTTGAATCGAAATAAATAAAAGGAATTAAAACAAACCTCAAGCTATATATTGGTCGCGAACCACTCGTGTCCGTCAGAACATGTTTTGCGTCACTCTTTATTCTCAAATAGAAGTCTACAATTTCTTCAATAAGAGCAGTCGAGACATTATTTCCTAAATATGAATGGATAAGTATTCGCAAATCCGACTTATCCTCTAATTCGTCCACAAAAAATTCGGTGAAACGATTTCTGATTCCGAGCGACAATTCTTTCTTTCCGATATCAGTGGCGGGATTCATACACGCGAATAAACGAAATTGAGGGTCTCTTTCAACTGCAAGTCCGTCAGCTTTATCGAGAAGCAAAATAGAGCCGTCTTTACTGTCAAGAATAGCTGATAAACACTGCAATGTTTCAGATTCAGCCAAATTGATCTCATCGAGTAATATCCATCCGCCGGTTTTCATCGCTTTTACAAGACTTCCTTCGATGAAAGAGAAAGCGAGACAACCCTTTTCGTTCAATTTAAAAGATTGCAAATGATTTATTCTATTTCCCAAAGCATTCCATAGCTTTAAATCTTCTTCATCTGTACATTTATTCAATGCATTTTGAAAGACGTGTAGCATTACCTTAAACAATGTCGACCAGTCTTGAGAATTCAACTTTTGTGCAAATTTAGTCAAAAATGAAGCATTTTTATCACTTTGAAAAGTTTTTGAGAATAAATCCAAATATTGGTTTATTAGGGGTTGAATCAAAACACGCATTTCTATTGGTTTATAACCTCCTAATAAGTCAGAGCTATCACTTTGTTGATTCATATTAACCACAGTTAAAGATTTATCTAATTGTTGAGCCAAATATTGAACTGAAGATGTTTTTCCAGTTCCAGTTTCTCCGCAAAGCAGAACCGGTTCATTGTTCTCAACCGCAACTGAAATTTTCTCTAAAAGTAATAATGACTGATGAGTGAACGCAAACGAATAATTTGCTGGCCTTTCTCTTTTATCTGATTTATTGCTACGATTGAGAGACTGTCTCCCGATTTTGAATGTATTTTCATTTAATAGAAATTCAGGTTTACGTTTCACACATAAGTAATGACTTTGAGTTTTAGAAATATTAAGATAAGAGCCAATCAGTTCTGCTTTTGAATTACGAACAGATGAACTCGAAATATATTGTAGGAAACAATCACTCGCGTCGAGAAATGCAGATAAAGCAGATTCTTCTGAATCTATCTTAAACTGTTTTGACAATCTATTGCACCATTTTATTAGATCACGTAATGACACAAGTCTTTTAGATCCAAAATTTTCACGATTCAAGTTATCATTTTGTAAATGGAAATAAATATCTAAAATACGAGTTTTGATCGCAGATAAATTTGACCATTTATTAGATATTAAAGTTGAAAGTTCTTCTCTATTCAATAAATCAAGAGATATTGAATAACATAATTTATTAATACTATTGTAATGATTTGAAGATCTCATCGCAAACTCTGAATGCTTTCCTTCATTATATTGAGTAGTCATTAAACGGCGCGTAAAAAATATACGGAACTCACTGTTGACTTTTTGCAATTTATTTTCGCAGCCGGGTAATGATGAAAGTGATTTTGCTTCTAAAACAGATGATAGCATTGATATAACATCCGAAGGCGCACAGTCTATGTCTTCTAATAAAAGCCAATTCCCGTCTCTCATGGTTTGAGCCAAAGGACCCGCTTTCCAGACAAACTCTCCCGGAATATCAGTGCAAATGTGAGAACCGATAAGAATTTTGCTATCAATTTGGTCTCCCATTTGAACTTTTATGAGTTGTGGCGATTGAAATCTTCCAGTGAGTGATGCCATGTATTCAATAAGTATTGTTTTTCCACAACCGACGGGGCCTTCAATTAGTACAGGTTTGCCATAAGAAACAGCTAAAGCTAACGAACGTAAACTTTTTTTAGTTGAAGGCAACAAAACTATACTATTTTTATCACTCAAATTTTTCCAGTCATTTAAAGGTGTATTTTTTGATTTATTGATTAATATTCCAAAAACTGAAACGATATCATCACTAAAATCATTGTCATTAAAATATTGTTTACAATTTGGAACTTCATCTTCATTTTCATCATAATAAAAATCTGTTGAAATATCTGCCGAAGGGATTCGTGACGAAAATAAGTGAAAATATTTGAGCTTTAGTTGAGTTTGTTCTTCAACTTTGAATTTTTGTTCAATTAAAAGCTGGGATTGATTACTATTCAAACTGAACAAAATTATATAACATTGAATTGCAATATATTTAATATCAATATTTGAATGTGAAATATAATCCATAACAAAACTCCAGTCAATTTGGTTTCGAAACCAAATAGGATTGAAATGTAAATAATTGAACGAAGACTTAATAATATTAAGCACTGATTCTTCATTATCACACTTTTCCAAAAGTGTTTTTGGACTAAATATTTGAAAATAATGATATGCGAAATGATTTGCATCAGAATAATATCCAATTAATTCACTCAAAGCTATAAACAATTGTTGTCTTAATTGAAGTTCATTTTTGACTCTATTTAATAGTTCGATCAAAATAGGACTGAAATATTTGGCGATCTCTGAACTCAACTCATGAGTGAGAAGTGCTTCGGATAATGTGTTTAATATAAATTGTCTGTTTTGTTGACTCCAATTCTTAATACTTAGAAATGGCTTCAATTTTAATATTAATGAATCATTTTTCAATTCATTTTCACATAAACTTTTCAAAGACCAAAAGGCTCTGAATCTTCCCATTTCTCTGCTTTAGATTTCAAACTATAAATCAATTTAAAAACATTTTTATTTTAATAATAAACTTAACTTTAGTATAAAAACTAAAAAGTAAAACGATTTCAAATAAAATTGAATTTAAATCAGTTTTCAGAATATTCAATAATCTGTTGAGTTTATTGATATTATTGAACTTTTTCGCAATGAATTAAAGATTTCATTTTCTTCATTGCATTCAAAAACAGAATATTTTCAAACACATGGTTTGTTTTGTTTAACATTTAACAAAACACGTGTATCTGAACCGCGTCTGCGCTATAAAGCTATTAAATATCTTAAAAGTGAGTCAAATGATGAACTTTCGTGAGTTTTAACCTTAATATATTACGTCTTAATAGTTAATAGGTTTTTGATCTCTAATTTCAAGACATACAGTATGAGTTGAATTGATAATGAATTAAGTTTTACACGTATTATATGTTCACTCATTGCTTAATACTTAACATAACGAATGGCACCAAATATAGTAATTTCACAACAAAAAGTGTTGTATAAGTTATGGATTGGGGTCCAAAAAGTGGAAACTTTTAATACAACATATTTTGTGTTCAATGCCCTTAAATCAATAGTTGGGAAGAATTTGTTTGACTTATTATTAATGGTTTGACTTTCGCCTCAAACCTATCTTTTATTGTATTTAAATAATTGTAATCTTAAAATATTATATAAATATAACATCAAGTTTAAAGTTAATGTCAATGAATTCTCTTTAATATTTTGATTAACTTTATAAACAAATTTAATATAATATTTGTTTAACACTCATTTAAATTTAAGACAATTATTAATGAATTTAGTATTACTTTATATTAAAAGTATTATTAATGAAATACAAATAAATTTCAATAAAAATGTTGACAAATAATAAATGACAAGTTTTGTGAAAGTTTAGTATTAATTAATATTGATATTAATTGTAGTAATTATTTATTTATTATTAATTAAATAATAATCAAAAGTTGTTGAACAAGTCTTTCGTAAAAATGCTCAAAAATTAAATGAATTTGAGTTAAAAATTAGTGCAAAATTGAATGAAATGCCGACGAAACGAATTAATACAAATGATGACAAGTCTTATGTCAATAATGAAAATGATAGTAAAAATGAGAAAACATTTACACCAATCTATTCAACAGATTGTGATTACAATAATATTAGTTCTTGTGATCAGAACTCATCGGCAGAAGTGGATAATGAATGTGTTGGCGAAGAGTTGATAGAAAGTTGTGCTGTAAATATTGAAAGGTCTCGAAGTAATAGTCATTCGCGACCGAAGTCTTATACCTGTGGACCTCCGCGTCCATCACTTATATCACACCATAAGATGTCATTTGCTGTTGAGGGAGATTATGATAGAGTCGATTCATTACCAATAGAGATGTCATTTACATACTTAGACGCGGCGGCGATTCTCTTCTCGATCGGAAGCTTCCTCTTTGACATCGGCACTGATGTCGCGGTCGCAGCCTTTCATTGTATGAATAAAGACTATTGGTATGAGTTCTTCACTTATAATCACTTTTCACAACTAATTTATTTAAATTTAATTAATAGGTATTTTAGTCTAACGCTAGCCTTTGTTGTTCTGCCGACTATTATAATGACAGGCATTTCATTGCGATGGTATGTTCTCGACTCACGAGAAGAAGGATCGCCTTCAACATCATGTTGTCAATGGTTTATGAGAGTTGTATTCTTATTATTACAATTGGGACCAATTCTCAGATATTTTGATTCACTTATGTATGGCTTAAAGTTTAGACAACACTTTCGAGACAAAGAAACTCAAAAAAAGTATTTTCAATATATGATATATGAAGACACGGACGCAACAATGTTAAGGTTATTCGAATGCTTTATGGAAGCGGCGCCACAACTGGTTCTTCAAATCTATATTCTCGCAAAAACGACTCCACACGAAGAGAACGATCACTGGACTGGTATTTCTTGATTATAATTGTTATTTTGTTATTCTTTGTTTTAATGAAATATATATATAATTTAGTTGTGGCGCAAGTGATAGCAGTTGTGGCGTCACTCGTCTCCCTTTCGTGGTCTTTAGTATCATATCATAGAGCACTTCGTATGTCATTACCCGATAAAACGAATATGACGTGGCAGGTATGCTATCATACATACAATAATACATTCATTTTAAATGTTTACACATATCTAAATTGTTATGTATTCAGGGAATAGCCATTCAATTCATTTGGCGTTTTTTCTCGATAGCATCGCGTGTGTTATCACTCGCACTCTTCGCGAGTGAATTTAGGTTTTATATAAGTATAGTCTGTGGTATTCATTGGCTTCTTATGTTCTTTTGGATCGTTTCTATGAGAACTTCATTTTGTGATAACAAATGTGAAGAACTTGGATATAATGCAGTTTTGGCTGTAATGTTCATATTTTGCTATTTCAATCCAGTCGATAGTCCGACCAGAAAAAGATATGCTATTTATTACTCATTCATGTTTTGTGAAAATGTTATTTTAATGACTTTATGGTATATATGGTGTGATGAAAGTAAATGGTATCGCGACGTAGCCATGTTTGGATATTTTATTAGCTTTTTGACTGGCCTCGCATTTATGGTAAACATTCAATTTCTTTGAAAATTAATTAATTGTAATAAATATTAATTTTTTAGGCCGTGTATTATCTGAAACTTCATCCGAGCGGAAACATTATATTTTGGCGAACAGAACAAGAAGATGAAGATATCGTTAATAGTAGTCTTCGACGAAGAGGTGGTTATAAAAGAGAGATACAGAACGGTTTGTGGACAACTCAGGGACGACTATTACATCCTCGACCTGCTATTCCAAACACTTTAAATGACTCTAAAGTAAAACAAATCTCTAATAATGGTAACAGTAAAACGAAATCTGAGAAAGAAGTCTTAAATGGCGCTAATGTTTAGCATTCATAGAATCTCACCTTTTATGACAAATAATTGCAAATTTGCAGGTATTTCATGACCCCAAATACGTATAGTTAAGTTCCATATAAACAGCTTAACGCATATCGAGTTCTTAGACAACTAATAAAACATAATGCATGAGATAATATATTAATCGAATTATATACTAGTTTTTAACGAATTATTAGATATGAATTATCATTAACTTAGTTATGACACAAATTTTTATTTACTAGTATTTATAGTTTAACCAAAACTGAATTAATTCATCGCATATTTTACTACAATTGAGATGTTGTGCTTTCATTCATACAATTCTTGACTGTTTTTATAGCTTCTGTGCCAACAAATGTATTCATTGAGTTTATAATTCATTTTTACAACTAGTCATTAATTATTCCTTTGCATTTTTTGTGATATACTATGATTCTTGCCCTCGATTTTTGCTTTAAAGAGAGCTTCAATTGACTCCCGTTTCACAACTCTTTAATTTGTAGTTTTACTCAAACATATTGTGCATTACATGACACAAGACATGTATTTATTGTACACAAATATACGAAATTATGGATTAGTTAATCATTAGATTTCATAAAATTATATAACTGATTATTTTTTGGTTTCAAATTTCTACTTAGTTTCTAAAATCTACTTATAATATGATTTAATGTAAATTCAGGTATTTTTCTGTTATTAATATAGGGCTTAATTAGTGTTAATCTTTTCTCATTTATCGACTTTTTGACGAATTTTATGCATTTAAAGATTCGATAAAAGCTCAGAATCGCAAATATATTTTCCATGTAATATTACCTGTAATTAATTTTTATGAAACTTGATTTCTGTCAAATATTTAGTTATATAATAAATTATCATAAAATAACTTATTTGTAAATAAAACTAATGTAACAAATAATTAACCAAAAATAATAACTATTGAATATAACTTACAAGGAAAGCCATCCAATTGAATATAACACTTTTGAATTGGTTTCAATGAGTACTAACAAATTCTAAAATAATAGCGGCCCATATTCACCTTTGACCCTAGAATTCATTTTTTAAAAATCCAACTAATTTTGTTATTCCTCAAAGTTTTATACAATATGAATCAATATGAAATACAAGCAAATGTATAATAAATTACAGTTTTCTATATAATTCCTTCATATTTATTCATATTGTATAAAACATTAATCAAAAACTATATTACAGTTGCGAATTCAGATTTTTTAAATTAATTATGGGGTCAAAGATGAGTATGGGCCGCTATTATTTTAGAAATTTGTAGCCCCCATTAAACCACATCCGAAAATGTTATATTCTTTGAGAAAGCACCTATGCAATTGGAAGGCATTCCTTGTTAGATGTGTCTCATTATAGCATTCAATGTCTTCGATTATACTAACTATAGCTTTAATATAACATATTTTTATCCAACTGTTCTTTCATTCTCAAGTTTTACACTATTTCCTGAACCTCAATAAACATTTAATTGAAAAAGGATTTAAATAATTTTCAAACTCCAAACTCAAAAATCTGCATTAATTTTGAATTAAAGAATTCAGTCATAAATGATTTGCTTTTTATTAAGAACTGAACTACAATTTCTGGCCTAAAAATTTAAGATATTTAAGGCCTTTATCAAGAATTTGAATTCATACACTTTTTTAAATTCTTATCATTATTCATACACTAAGTTTTTTATAGTGAAAATAATGGTAATGAAGGCTTCATTTGGTTTAAGGCTTGAAACTTGACCTCACATTTGAATTAATTTTAACAAACTTTTAGTCAATTGAATATTGATTGGTTGTTATTAGAAAATAGTCCCTCAAAACAAAGTGCACTAAAAATAGCTGAAAAAACAATTCATTAAAAAGGTTAGTCTATAATCACATATCTTGACTCCCATTTACATAATTATAGTTAGTTTTTTGTCTTTCAATTGCATTAAATCTCTTGAAACTCATTCATAAAAGCGTTACGTTATTAATGAATGCATTTATAAACAAGAAATGCCCGGCATTTGAATGAATCGACAAAATTGAGTTCAATTTAAGTTTAATTATTATTTGAAATAAGTTGTCAACTATTGAATTGATTTAAATTTATTATTATTTTGTTTGTGACAAAAGGCTATTATCTGTATATTGACATTGATTAACATTAATTAATTGATTAATTACTTAAAAATGCCAACATTTAAAGGTTTGTTCAATTCTTTTATCAATTATTCGATCATTTTTTGATTAGTTTTAACTTTTAATTGAGTTTTAATAGTTTTTGTGATTATTTTGAATTTGATAATTATTATAATGAAACGATTATTAATATAATGATTGAATTTCAGTGAAAGTAAAGTGGAATAAAGAGATCTATAATGACATAGAATTGTGTACAGAAGAGCCTCCGGTTGTATTCAAAGCACAATTGTTTGCTTTAACTGGTGTTCCAACAGATCGACAAAAAGTTATGTTTAAGGGATCGGTCATTAAAGATGACGATTGGAATAACATTCAAATTAAAGATGTATTTCAACTGCTCTTTCAGCATATTATTCAGCCTTTTCATTGATTTAATATATAATTGACTTTTAAAAGGGAATAACATTACTAATGATGGGAACGCGTGAAGAACTACCGGAAGCGCCAAAAGAACCGATCGTATTTATGGAAGACATGAGTGAAAACGAGTTGGCGAGTGCTTTAGAATTACCGGCGGGTCTGACCAATCTCGGGAACACTTGTTATATGAACGCTACTGTTCAATGTCTTAGAACTGTTCCCGAATTATTAGATATCTTGAAAAAGTGAGTCTTAGGTCTTATTATTATTAAAAACAATTGTCAGCTATATTCCATCACTTGTTCGCACTTTTATTTTGTTTATCACTTTTGATTTTACTTGAGATACACTTGACCTTAAGTTAGGAATGCTATTAAGCTCTTGTACTAAATATGGAATATCTCACGAATTTTGTCTTTCTTTGAGCTCAGATTTAATTGTATTTATTTTTAATAGATATTCGGGTAGACTTTCTATAACTGATGGTTCTTTAGACAGTTCTAAAAGTCTGACAATAGCATTACGTGATTTGTACGACGCTATGGATAAATCTGCGACAATCGCGCCATTAATTCTTCTACAAGTCTTACACTTAGCTTTTCCTCGATTTGCAGAGAAAGGTGAGGGCGGAGTCTTTATACAGCAGGACGCCAATGAATTTTGGACTGAATTGATTCGAATGCTTCAGCAAAAGCTCATATCATC
>JAQFXV010000144.1:0-33624 GCA_034694065.1 Camisia spinifer
ATGGAATACTACAGAAATTCGCTTTAAATCATTCAGTTTTACTTACAATTTATTCTCGTCTAAATATACTGTATTTGAAAACTTTTATAATGTTTGCAATCAATTTAACAGAATCTCATTCAATTGAAGAAAGAATCCAAGTCTGAATAATTTTAATGTTATTTATTAACAATAGAATTATTCTCAAACTATTATATAAGTTATTATCTTCTTTGCTCGCTATGACTTGTAAGGTCTTATTTTGAAAATTATAATCGCTTTACTTTTAATATTTTTAAAATCACACAATTAAATTGTCATTAATTTTATTTAATACATGGAAACGATAGTATTATCTCAAGAGTATAGAGTGTATACCTCTGGAAAAGTAAAAAAATCATTATGACTTTTAAATTATTTAATAAGCGAAAAACTTAATAGGGATTAATTTAAACATTAGGCAATAATACCTATAATTCGAAAGAATGCCCTTGAATTCTGTATCTAAAGCACAATTATTCCCAAATGACGTCATTTTTATTCAATTAAATATCTTCAAGGTTTTAATTCAGTTTTATTTAATTATTTAGGTGTGGTTTCAGAATAGAAGAGCCAAATGGAGGAAAAGAGAGAACACTAAGAAAGGTAAAGTAATCTTATTTTTTATTTTTTTCAAATTAGAAAGTCATTATAAATACTGTATCACAAACTTATTGGTATTCAAGTTTATTTCAATCAAAAAATCTATTTTTTCCTCCTTTCTCTCCAAAACAAAAATTTATAATCAAAGAGTATTCGAAAAATTATGAAAAATAACTTTAAAATATTAGTTGAGGAAATCAAATGAATCATAAATTCAATTCTTTGCTCTTTTTAATTCAAACAAAATTTATTATAAATCGTATTATTTATGAGATAATTACTCATTTATAGTAATATTAAAACTAATCTTAGAATTTGATTTATGATTTGCTTGCATTCATTTATCTTTTATCAATTTTAATTTATATTCATGTTTGGGAAAAACTTTTTTTCGTTTTTAATTACTCAACAGAAAAAATTAGTTTTTAATTAAATATTCTTTCATTGACTCAACAACTTTTTGATTAATCATTGAATAATGACAATGAAAAGTTTATTTTCTAAAAAAATTCATTTCTAACCAATAATTATATTTTTATCAAATTATAAACTATGAGATTAGCATTTATCGGGCATTAATAAGCTGAATAATCAATGCTCTAAATCAGCTTTGATTCAGATTTTCATTGAAATATTTACGATTAATAATTTTAATATTGACTTTGTTAAAATTTAGGGCCTGGAAGGCCAGCACATAATGCACATCCACAGACATGTAGTGGTGATCCGATACCACCAGATGAAGTAGTGAAGCGGGAGAAAGATAAAAAGGAGAAGAAACTGCGTAAACAATTGGAAAGGCAAGTGAAGAGATTGCAACAGTCAAAAGTAAAGCCAGGTGTGAATACGGCCACATTAACTGAAGCAATACATCAAACACTGACAGAGCTGAGAGCAATCAATTTCGGTAAAGAAGCTAAAGATTTAGTGGGAAGCGAACTGTACACCTTGTTGACCGACACACTCAATATTGATGTTATTGATATATTAAGAAAAGTAATTCCATCTCAACATCAACTTCAAAGGTATAACAATAATAGATTAACAACATCTCAAAACAAGTCAAATCCATTCTCAATCGAGAATTTATTATCGACATGCGGTGGAGGAGGTATTGCTGGCTCTGCTCTCAACTCTAAAAATAAGATTTCTAACAAATCCTCTATCAATGAAATTACTCAACCGATCGGTTTTCTTGTGAATACTTCGAGCCCTTCTATCGATTATCAAGACGATGATGACTCAAATTCATCTGATGATAGTTCAATCGAAAGTGAATATATGTCTCCTCATAATGATTGGGTCAGTAGTCCAGAGCTTGATGTGACCGATGAACCTGATGACTATTCAAATACTAATGGAATTAAAGATATGTCTCAAAAACATATTAAAGTAAAAGAACAATTTAACAGTATTAATAACTTAATCACTTGAATCTATAATAAAGCCTCGATTTTAATAAGCTCGTGCTCTACCTCTCACTGCTCTCAATAGCAGCTAATTTAAAAACATAGGTCTTTAGCTCATAATAACTATTTGATTACTTGCTTCCTGTGATTTAGGTATTATATTATACATAAATAAATATCAAACCCTAATGTTAGAGATCTCAATGAACTTCTTTTGCGCAATTCATTTTTAAATAAATAAATTCACTTTCTTATATAATGACAAAACTATAATCATTTCAACTTCAGTTGTCAACTAATACACTTTTCCACAGAAAGCTCATCATAAAAAACTAGTTATTTTGATCAATAATTTAAAAAGGAAATCTCATTTCTTTTTTAAAGTTATCACCATTTTTGACATCAACTTAAACACAATCATTGAAAGCAAATCAATCACTTGCTCTTTAGTTTGATGTTTAAATCGAAAACACGAATCACAGCTGCAATACAAGAAAGTTTTGATCTAATAATAAATTGAATGATAACATTGAATATATAGTAACTCGTACTACAGTATGTATATATTTAAATATAAGTTATTTACCGTTACATACATTGTAAAGTATTATCAAATGTGATCGTTTAGTTTATCATAAAGAGTGCTAAATATTGGTTTTCATGATCTAAATTCAATGCAAACTGAAAAGCAAATAAAATTAGTTTATAAATTGTATGCGTTTTTCAAACAATTTGAGTTAGATATCAATTCTAGAATATATTTATTTGAAATTAAAAATTGTTGCATAAAAATGCTATCTTTTTTCTCAGATATTCATAAATGAATTGAATTCAAACAAAAAATGCTTTTCAGCAGATTGTAATGAACGAGCTTTAGCTTGATTTTAATAAATTCAAAATAAATCATGAATTTGTGTCATTTCATCAGTTCATAATCAATAGTAATAAAAAGGCATGTGTTTTAATAAAATTAATTATGAAAGAAAGACAAAGCATAGTGTAATTGCAATACAATTATAGAGATTTAAGAAACCTCTGTTTATTTTCAAGTTCTGATGAGAAAGACTTCATTTTATATTTATAATGCAAATATTGTTTGTATAATACTATATGTTTAATATCTGTATGACTATAAAGAGGAGAATTTTATTAGTTGACGACCATTCAAATGATACCTAAATATCATAAGTACTAAATCTTGTGGTAAAAATGTAAATATCTCTTAACTTATATTCCAAACTTGTGTAACCGATTAGTTATCGAAACTAAGTTATCAAATATCTCAATAATGAATGTAATAAAATGAATGAATAAATAAAAATTGCTGTGCAATACTTAAAGTTGCATTTTTAAATTGATCATTTATTTCTTTTAATGTTTATTCTTATTTTCACAAATTTTATTCAAAAATAATTAAGGTTTACATTATTTCCAGAATTCATAGTAAACTTGAATTCAAGACTATTAGTGACTTAATTATAAATTAAATCTAAATTATATTTAAAAACATAGTTTTAATTAAGATACAAAGTATTTTATTCAATTCTGATATGTTTTCTATCTTCTTCAAACAGATTAATAAATTATAATTTTCTATTTATTCGAAGAATTTTAAAGATTTTAATAAGATTTTTCACTATATTTAATACTATAAAATATTTTTAGAATAGGAAGAGAGAAGTGAATAAAATAGTGAAAATAATTAGATATAAGGAATACCCTGTAGTAATCCTTAGCCTATGTTAGTTATAGAATCATGAAATGCATAGCATAGACATAACAGAACTAACAGAAAATGTGTAGAGGAAGTATAGTAGTACTTATTCATTAATGGATTTGTATCTCATGGCAATTCTGTTTTTCTCTTAGTTTTGCCATATTTATGAAACATTCTATATATATTGCTATTGGCAATAAGAGTTACAGTAGAGTTAATACTCCGGAGATTTGATTGCATAGAATAACTGAATAACCAATTCATAGTATTGCGAAATAAAGTGAATAGAATATTCACTCAAAATATATAATACACTAAAGTTACTTAACATATAAATTTCAGATCAACTCAAAGTCTTATTCGCGAAGAGGAAAACCATTGGCATCACTGTTTGCCAACTTATGACTTGTAAATATAGACGAATAACTCAAACGCCACATTTGAATGAAAGTGTTATTCATATCTATAAATTGAAAGATCATGTAAGCCATCACTATTTGATGATTGCGCATAAATGGCTGCTCTTATGGCGCTTTTGTGAAGGCATCACTTCCTATTCTTTAATACCATTAACACTCTCATACTTTGACTAAAGCGTGAGTCGCGACTAACTTTTCATCTTTGTATCATTGACTTAACAAAGTTGTTCATTATAAATGAAATTCGTGACACATATAATGCGCACACATGCAAGTTAGATATTTATTATGTTAGTCTTAGACCAACTCTACATTGCTATGTTAGTTGATTATATAGTATATCAGATTATTACTAACTTGTAGTTATTCGATCAAAATATATTCAGCTTTTAAATTAGCTTCAATTCAATTTTAATGAGGAGTGGCTCACATTTTAAGGTTCCATTTAATCAATATATAGATTCAATGTTAAAATTGAAAACTTTTGTTTCATTATAATCTATATGTTCACAATATTAAATAAAAATCAAAGCTTTTATGTGCATAATTTATTGATATTTTATTCACAATTTGTTCGTTTAGTTTTAACGAATACATAGTTTCTCATATTTATGACAAGTGGAACATAATTTGATGTTTTGCTTATGAAATTCATACAAGTATAAGAAAAGAGACGTTACGCTTATATATTATCTATAAATATGTAACAAAAATTGCTGTATATGATTGATGTAAGTTTCAATTGCATCAAATCATTTATATATTGGATATCAAACCATTTTATGGTCAAGAGTTCTGCTAAATTCTGTTCAAATTCAAGTATAATAACCCAATTTCTAGTCATCTTAGAATTTCAGAGTATAACTAGATTTTTATGCGTGGTTTTGATTTATCGTATTTTTGAAAGTTATACAACTTATAATTGATTCATATTATAAATATAAACTCTCCACAAAATGATTTTCTATAAATTTGGATTTTTATTAGTTTTTCAAATTCTAATTTTGTAAAATGATTGATATATTCTTTATATATTTAAACCTGACATCTGTACAAAACTCCCTCATTTTCATAAAGATTGCGCACAACTTTTCCACTAATTCTAGTGTATGTTTAACCTCATCGTTGAAGAAGACATATCACAAATTAGGTTATTATGATATCAATTGTTGAGATAAACTCATTAATTCTTGAGAACAATAAGATGAAAAGGTGTGAAGCGAAGAAAAAGAAGAACTAATTTATTAAAGGAAAATATATTGTATTTTAATTGTCATAAGCCTTTCTTTAGAATCTTAATAATTTGAATGAAGATTATTATTTTTGTGGATTATAAATGTTTTGACAAAACACTGAAGAGTGAAATAGTATATGTTTTAAGTAATGGGTGGAGACATAAAATGAAGTAATACTCTAAAGATTGAGACACTTTTAAGTAAAGCAGATGAAACAAAGTAATAGTTATAGTAAATTAATACCTGCCAACACCTACCAGTATTTGACTTTAAAATAGTTTGCATGGATTTAGTTATTCAGTCGTCACTCGAACCAAAGTTAGAAACGCATTGAAAACAAAATTTTAGGAAACGCCTGACACATGGGCTCAAATGAAACCTAACATACCTAACAGTGGCAATTATTTTCCTGACAGATGGAAATAAATTATGGATATTTTCCCCCCTTTTATTTTATTTTGCTGTTTTGAAAACCACTACTGTTCTGTTCCTTAATATTGATACCAATTCTTTGCATGCGAACCAAATTAGTTTGTGAATTGAAATTCTCTCGCTTTCCTGTTGTTTCATGAATTGCATGAATTGCATGATATGCCAGTAATTTTATTGATTAATAGACAGTTGAAAGAAATTTACTGCACTCTTGTTTAGCAGCTACAGGCAATTCAACATTCAATTCATCAATAATTTGCCAAAACAGTCGCGTATCTATCATTTCATTATCAGAAACCAAATTCTTTTCATCGATTACTTGTCTACAGTTTGATAAAATCATATTTTTTCATTAATGTATGTCTATTACACTTCGAAACAATCAAATTGATTAATAATTCATTAATTTATTTGCTTTTCTCATTTCCAAAACTATTGTTCTGATGATAGACAAACCAATTTATGATTAATCTCATAAAAATTTAAGATTATTAATACAACTATTGTTACATTATTGCCATTCATAAAGAAAGACAAATTTTTGTTACAACTAAGCTGTTAACCAATTCATGGACTACTGCAGAGATTCTTGTAAACAAATGAATTGTTGCTCTTTATATTTAGAGGTTTTAGTCAGTAGTAAAGTGAATCTCAAACCTATTCACAAACCGAATTGGCTTTCGGGCAAAACTGGTTTAACTTATTTGCAATAAACTGTATACGAATGGAAAGCCCATCTTCAATACAAAAACATGATTGGAATCTTCCTGAGTTCATTTTACTCGAAGTTTATCATTTCGGAGCATCTAATTGTACGGCACTTTGGAAAACATGTATTGATGCCCTCTTTGTCGCGTCAAAATATAGTAATGCTCTCTAACCGGAAAGCGATTCCTCGTGGAATTGCGCCGCTTTATCACTTGCGCCTTTACGATAATGTCCGCGATAGCACATTCATAGTGATAGGAGTGCAACGAACGCGTGCCAACTTCTCATCAGAAATAGATATCATTCATGCAGTGCTAATTCTCATCCGAAGATTAAATGTCATTTCTTTCACATGACACGTATGACACGTGCAAATGACGTCATTTAAAGCATTAGATAATTGATGCATAGCTGTAACAAACAAAAAAGGAAGAGATATCTTACGTTTTAATGCAATGCATATAAACTAGTTTTCCATCAAATATGAACTATTTCTGGTCGACTAATAAAAAGATTATAGAATATAATGTCGAGAATATAGTATGCAATAATACAATTGAAGAGATATTTATAGCAGTGATCTTTGTTAGACAATCATCCATTCGAGGCGTGATTCCTATTTTGCGACCCCATCGCTAATTCCCAGCGGCCATTCGGTAATGCATCGCAAATCCATAACTGAAATCTAAGCTCTATCTGACGTAATAGAAAGAGATAGAGAGACAGATGGAATGCCTTCCCTTAACTACGGAACAGAATTAATAGTAGAATTTGTTTTGCTCTTTACTGCCTTTGATATATGAGGGTTAGACTGACAATTGCTGAAGATATTCGAGAAAAGAGAAGCTTCCTGTTCAAGATAACTGTTAACTGGACTCATACTATACTTTACTCTATTATACTCTTTCTCGCTCTACAGCTCAGTGAACGATAGCTTTTCATTAAGTGAGAGTTGATCGCAATCTTAAAGCTTCATATTGTTCAGTAACTAACAGTTTTAGTTCCTATTCTTCTGTCTTCAATAAATTTGATTTCATATCTTAATTGAAAAAAACTCTATTTGAAATTTTAAAAAATAGATAAACACAATAATCAAAGTATTAAATATTTTAAAATTTAAGTAAGTCTATCATAATTTGATCGAAGACTAAGAACCCGCAAAAAATTTTTAAATTCAAATCAATGCATAGAAGCTAAGCATTCATTCTAAAAGTTAATTTTATTAATAAGATTAGTGCAAAAGAATAATAAATGATACAGAATAATTGTTCTCTATTTTATTATCAATTGATATATTAATTTTGAGTTATTCAAAGTTAGTAACAAAAAATGCTAAATTATTCTTTACAACTTGAAAGAGAAAAAATTCCAAACAAGTGTTTGAATTCATATTTGAAATTTTGATGGTGTTTAGCTCAACATAACAATTATTTTCTCAGAATTAATGTTTGATTTATATTTTTAGTTATGGTTTATTGAAATTCAAAATAAAGTTAGAGAAGAATAATGAAATGGTTACAAAATTGTACTGAGATATGATGCATAACTTTAATTTTAAAAGTCCCTTAAACTCACTCCTCTTAAAAACGGGTAAAATCCCGAATGTGTGCAAATGTTAGGAATAGTAATGGAATGATAAGAGTAGAGTTGTGTTAGAGTGTACTTTGTATTGGAAATGTTGCGATAGAAGTGAACAGAGTTGTGGTGCAAAGATTGTTTGATGGACCATATTTTGCAACTTCGTAAAAATTAATGCATTTCCACGCGTTTTGGGACTCTCCTCATTGCACACACAATATGAAGTGTTGCTCATTCTATAACTTTTATACGACGAGCTGAATCAGAACCATGTTTACAGAAATCCTTTGGGAACAGTGTCGGAAATATTAGGAGCACTGGAAGGGCATTCGCATGAATTTATATTCTTTGCTGATTTCTCGCTTTATAGAGCACACCATAGGATGACATGTTTGAGTCGATGCAATCGAAATTATGCCCAAATTGATAAGTTATAGGCATTATTATGTCATGTAAGAAATGTGACATTTAAGCAAACAATGGTGAATACAAATTACTTATAAATATTCTTCAGATCACATCTTTTTTCCTCAGTTGAGACAAATTTTTTTCTATATTTGTTTCTCAATCAAACTTTTTATAAACTGTTACAATTATTTGATGAGTTCGAAAAAATTAATGAAATACATAATAAATATTCAATTATAATAAAAAGTTAATACTAGTAATAAAAAGATTGAGTATTTTAAAGTGAAATCTCATTATCTAAAATATGATTAACTTCTTTGAGAATCGTTTAGAGCGTAAAATAGATTGCTTAAAAGTAAATCATAGGGAATCTGACTTCACATTGGACTCATACTGTTATCCAAACGACTGTAAATGAATATCTTTAATAGAGGGTATGTATGCCTAAGAGTTGGAGCTCATGAAAAGCTGGTTTTTAATTCAAAATTTTGAATAATAACTTTCTGAATTAGAGCTAAAAATTGCACTCTCTATACGATTATCGATTTTGTATTAAGTATGAAGGCTTTTATTTAATAGAGTCTGAATAGAGCTTGAATAGAGCCTGAATAGAGCCTGAATAGAGCCTGAATAGTGCCTGAATAGAGCCTGAATAGAGCCATCACCTGTGAAAAATGGCGCGCCTTTCATCTAATTAATTTTGAAAAATATTAATTACTTTGGAGGAAAATTTTCATCTTTTGACAACTAGAGTTCATTTGTTTCCAAACGAGCATTAAGAGCTCAATATGATATATAACTATCGATTTTTCATGTTCAATATAGAGAGTCATTGCATGCTGAATGCATCTAAAAGGGAAACACTTTTAATTAAGCAAGTTTTGGAGCACAGACACATTGCACTGAAAGTAAGAGAAGGTTTGGTTAAGAACTTTTTCGTGAGTTCGCACACGCCAATGTGCAAAAGCAACCAACACTCACAGTTCATCATCAAATGTGACAGAGACAGGCTATTTTTCTCACAAACTATGAGCATATTATAAACTCACCACAACTTAATATTGTTGTTCTCCACACAAAACTATATCCGCCCAATACCTGTCAGTTTCGGAACAATTTATCTTTTCGCGGTTTGCCTATTGAGTGGTTATGTTTTTACAAATGTATTACAACAACAAAAAAAAGTTAAAAAAATAAAAAAGTATAGAATAATACAATAAAAGTTACTTAAAATATTATTACCAATTTAGCCAAATCTATAGCAGATGTCGGTTAAGGATTGGTATATAAAGCGGGTGTGACATGTTTTATGGCAAAATTGATGCCACAGAATATAAAAATCAAATCGCATATAGAGTAAGTTATAAATATACTTATATATTATATGTATAAATGACTAAATAAGTTGATAGTGAGCCATATAATTATATTCATGTTGGAAGCCATACTAAGTCACTTTGTAGGGGAGCTTTTCATTAAAGGCGGCTCTTTCTGTGCAGACATTAAAAAATGACTTTCTTTCCAATTCTTAATGCGTTAAGAGTTGGCGTATTATTAATAAACTCAATGCTTTATTCATTCAAAAATGTTGGCCAATTCATTAATTGTTACGCCATGTCATGACATGAAATAGCATCGAGAATGAATGAGATGTATGAATAGAGTATGAGATAAGGTCTCACATAAAATGCTAACTTATATTACTTTGCTATCAATGAAGCGGAACAAAATGTGCGCACATGTCGACGTCTGGGACACAACTAATCTCAAAAGGGATATTTTGCCCGATTCGCTGTCATATAAATTACCATTCAATAACTTTATAGTTTCAAATGTTAAACTTCTAGTAATTATTCGTGTTACAACTGAGCCACATATCAACTAATCTGATTTCATTTACAGCTCAGTTTCTCTTAATTAGTTCATTAATTATACAGTGTTTTATTCAAACCAATTGCCAGAAAATTAAAATTCTCTTATTTTATTGAAATTAAAAGCGTTTTTTTGCTTTTTGGCAAATATAAATTTCCTCAATTCGTTTTTCCATCTCATGTTTTTCTTCGTAGTTTTCATGAATCTCATTACCACTGATTGCGTATTCCATAAGTGAATGTATAATCAATTCTTAATCTAAAATTTAACCAAATTTGATACATTTTCGCAATGTTTATGCTTGAAATAACTTATTAATTCAGTTAAACATTGCTTACATAATGAATAATTACAAGTACAAAGTTATGTTTGGTCTCTCTTTATGTTTCTCCCATAAAGCTGTGATGTGAGTCATGGTCTTGCACTCGATGTCTCTCTCTCTCTCTCTCTCTCTCTCTCTCTCACACATTCTCTCTCATACTCTCTCTCACAGTCTCTCTCATATACATAGAAAGTGTCCCTCTCCAGGTGGTCACAACAAATTTATGAGGTGCTTGAAATGGACTTGAGTTAAATCCTGCTTCAATTGATTGCGCTATAAACTAAATTATGCGCTGCTTTTAGCTTAACTTATATGAAAAATTTGCAATTTAAACGTGTAAGTTATGCGAGTTTCAATTCACAGTAAAGGAGTTGATGATGCTTTTAATCACTTAAACGCACGTTCTCCACATCTCTACATTTTAATTATGCATTCATTTCCGCTCAAAATATTCGGTCGACCAGAAAGAAAAAACTTAAGATATACTGTATGGCAATAAAACTTGTTTTATATTATCTTGAATTGAATTAAGCTATGTTAAAGTGAAATTATTTTTCTCCTTCAAGAAGTAAATAATGAGGAGTGAATCTTATTACGAATTAAACATAACTTATGTGTTTATGAGCATATATTTCCATAGAATATCTATTTCTATCTATAAAAATGCATAAAATTGAACTAAATTTTGGTGTAAAACAAATGAAAATGTTAAATAGGAATAATGTATATAAATAAGTCGGAATCGTTTGACGTGATAAAGAAATGAACATTTTTTTGTTAGTAACAGAATTTCTCCCATAGCTTATAGCACTTTCCAAAGAATTTATTTAAACTCATTTTAGGTTTTTTTGTTCAGTGTTAAACATGTATATGAGTAAGTATAGAGTGAGTTCTAATGTCTAACTAACATATTTGAAGTTAAATGAAACACTTAAATTTCACTCACGTAGTCTCATAAGATATTTCATGTATTTATTATGCAAAAGCAATGCTGAAAATACTTTATCATAAATTGATTGTTTTGTCTTCTAAATCAGTGTTGATGTAACTCTAAGATTATGGATTCATAAAAATATAACTTTTGCGCTACAAAAATCCAATTTTGTTGGTTTTGTTCAGCTTTAGAGACTTATCGTACAGAAAAAAGAATGATTTGTTAAGGATTTCCAGAGAGAAATAACAAAATAATGCTTTTACACACTATTTCTTATGTCTCTTTTGCGTAATACAATAGTCGACTGTACTGTTAGAGTAATACCAATATTGTTTTGTAGGCATTTCACATCCCCTTTAGTTCAAAGCTTTTCGCTGATAGGATTAGTGTAAGGTGTATGTGAAACGGCAGGAATTCAGCCATAATCCTCTTGTCGATGTAACCAACCTTATTGTACAGTATGAAGCATGCATTTACGTATTTCGCTTTGAAATGGGCGGATTAGGGCACCTCTGCTATCATGACACAATGGGAAGCTTGACTTATTTAACGAGACCAAAAACAGTATAATCTTTGGCTCATAATAGGAAAACGATCATTAAAATTTGATGGGATTTCAGTGATTGAGTACAGCTAATGGTGTGTATTTCAAGTGCTCGGGGACTCCATTCCATACAATCAGCCCACTAGTCTTTTGCTTATCGCCCGTACAAACCCTGCCATCAGTTTATTCAAAATAAGCTCACTCTATAGCAAAAATCATATTTGCAAAAAATTATGCTCAAGAATCATATTATCGTATGATTTATTTATTAGATTTCAGATTTATTTCCCTAATACAAATCCAATGTTTTTTTCACAATAAGTGAGACTATTTGCGCATTCGCTCGAATGAAATTGATTTGTTTTTCACAATAAAATAACAAATAAAAATTAAAAAAGTTATATTCATATATGAATTCCAAAAATATCAAACCCCTATTTATGTGCATTTAAAAAATAGTTTTCTCAGACAATCTCTATATAATTATTATAATATTCCATTAAATTATTTAATTTATTTCGTATTCATTAAATGAAAAACGAAAAAGTGTTATTAATGTAAACTTATAAAATTTATCCATTAAAAAATCTTTAGATACTTCTAATGATGATTTAGTTAAAGTTAAACATCTGAAACTTAGTGCTCATACCAGTAATTTTGAGGCATTAATTTAATAAAGACAAATACCTGCGGGATATGGCATTCACTCAACACTAAGTTGCTGTTTGTTGCAGAAAAGATTGAAATCAAATCAAAATTTCCACAAATCACATTAATTCTCGTTAGGAATTAATTATTTAAAGCTTTTAATTATATAATTAATTAATTACCTCTTCAAAATTATTATGATTTTTCATATAAAGTTCAACAACAGTTACAGTTTTATTGAAAGTTAGAAATTGACTTATTTTTCACAAAGTGATTTTTCATAGTTTCAAATTAAATTTCAAAGCTTTATTTAAATGGATTTTATAAAATCGGATTAACTTAACAATTTAACAATTAAATTTATTGAATTAATTTGGAAAAGATATTCAAATTATTAATTTGCTTTTCAATTCAGTGAATTAATTAATTAAAATAATTTATAAAATTAGATATAAATCAATTAAATTTTCTCCTTGTTGAATTACTAACAAAATTACATCTAGTGACAGAATTAAGAAGATTAAGTTTTTTATTTGATCAAATAATTTCGAATAACAAGACTGGCATTGGTAAAAGTTACGCTAAATCCTATAGAATGATAGCAACAAATTTAGAAATATCAGAATAATGTATCATATAGTGAATCATCTTTTAAATCATTCAATTTTGAAAGTAATCTTTGAATAATTAAATAACATTAATAATTATTCTAACTTATATTCTCCAACTATTAATCTCTTAATTATGTGATTTAATAATTGTTTTTGATTGACGTTAATCTAGAATGTCATTCATAAAAATATTTTAATTTCAAAATGTTGTATATGTTCGAAAAGAGAGCTACATATTAATGAATTAAAAATTCATTTTAGACATTCGTTCGCAAAAGTTGTTCATTGTTTGTCATCAATTCTAAAGAATTCATAAAATGAGTTAATAATGCTTTTAAGTCATAAATTATTGAAGTAGTACTAGAAATCTCATGCATTACTAAGATTTAGGAATCATTTTTCAACAAACCAGCAGTTGACTCATAAACATTTTTTATGTCTTTATTCGCTCTTTCAATTCAATCTTTACAACATCATAGAATTTTTGCCTTTATTTGAATCCCGACGCGAAATAAGTAGGCGTCGAGATTTTGATTAGTTTCCCCTCTAATGTATGGGGACGTCAAAAGTTATCTTCGATGAAGCGAGATGTGAAACAAAACTATGGTGACGGCAACATGTGTCTAAGTCTGCGTATCTGGTGCTCTATCAGCGCTTCAAAGCCGCTTCACTCAAATTAAAATTCTAATACAATTTAGACCATTGATGCAAAGAAATGGATGGCTCTCTTCATTGATGAGCTGTAAAAATCAAAATCCGCAACTATTTATTTTTATCCAATTTAATCAAAATGTATTAAATTTTCAAAAGAGGAGACGATCTATAATAAACTTAGAGACCCATCACATAGAAAAATGAGCAGAATTTGAACTAAAATAGAGCACAAAAAATGTCTATTGAATAAAGGAATGAATGAATGAGTGAATAAAGCAAAAATTGAAGACCAGTTACTGTAACACACAATACAAATTAAATCAAATCGATCAAAAATAAACGATGTTTTTGCGGAACGAAAAGCGTGCTATAACCAGAAAATAGACTACAAAACATTAACTACACTTTATATATTTTATATAATAGTTGATGTACAACACTGTTATGGCTTAAATAGCATGAAGAATTTTGATCAAATTCTCTTATTACTAAATGCATTTTTCATGATAAATTCACGCTTTTGTTGTCTGCACCAAACTATAGACAATCACAATACTGGAAACGTGCATAAAATTGGGCACAAAATTGACTGCCTTTTTCTCAGACTAGCAATTACTTGAACTGATGAAATGAATAGATCGATCAATCATTATTCAGTCGTTATCATAATAAGGTATAAATATTTTGAGACTGCATATTGAATCAGTGCTAGCAGTGATGGTATGCTCTCTCAAATTGTAACATTATGTTCAACTAATATATTTCTTCTCTAACGTTATATATTATAATTCATTCTATTATCAAATAACGAATTGAAAACATAGAAAATTGTTAACAAGTTTTTGGTCTGATAAGTCATCATGAGTTATATATAATTTGTTAGATAATGAGTGTAAGCAATGGCTTGAATTATATGCAAAAATTGTTTATAGCCTCGAAGTGATAGTTTGATGTGCGAATAGGAATAAACGTTTTAATGAATATGGCATGAATTCAATATCTTTCTATCAGTGCTATTATTTATTGGAATAAATTGCTAAATTCATCATTTCATTTCCACTGCGCCTGTAAGGGATTCGTGAAAAATTATTCCACTTTTCAAGGGATTGCGATCACAAATTAGCTTCTTATCATTTTCTTATATCAGACTATAGAAAAACGATTCTCTTGCTGAACACGTATTTTATGCTCAATGCTTCACAACTTACAAGTTTGTATAATTTGATATTCAATTCAGCCTAAGGATAGAAAAATATATTTTATCCTAGCGTGGAATCGTCTCCGCAAAATTGCTTCAACTAATTTCAATTTATAATTTGCTGATTTATAATTTATTTAATTATCAGTTATGTTGTGTACATAAAGATCATTTGGCAAATATCAAGCTATACTCACTATTGATTTATTTAATACTTTGCTATTTCAATGATTATGGCCTTTAAATAGTTATCAGTTGTGTCTATCGTGATATTAATTTTAGTGCATTTGAGTGCATCATTTCGTTATCATTATCTAAGTTTTCGAATTAGAAATTTGACGCATTCATAAATAACTATTTTCTTCAGCGAACCTATTTTTCTAACTCAATCATACTTTCAAGTAATTCTATTAAAGTCAGACTATTTTCTATTTTCTCATTTCTTATGTTAAAAAGTGGCTACAATTATACTCTTGTTTGTGTTATGCCATGAGATGATTATTTGTTATTTAGTCATTCTTCATAAGTCCGCTCCTTATTTGTCAAAATAATGTGATTGCCTCAGGTCTGTAAGTTTATGAGTATTGGCGATTAGTTGTGTGAAAATGTGTCTTTACATATAGAAATGCTCAAACAGATAACAATCTTTTTCATTTGTCTGTATCTAAATTGGCCGCCAGATAGAAGGATCATTAATTTCATATATAGTAAACCCTGTTATTAGATGCCCTCTTATGCTCCCCAAATCTCGAGCCCCATAATTGCTCAAAAATACTCCAACAAAATTCAAAATAATAATCAAAATCTATTTCAACATTAGGTATTGATGAGAATAAAACTATTTTATCGCATTCAACTCCATTACCTTTTTTCATATTCTTTAGTGAGAAGTAACAAATTGACAAAATGTCATCAGATTATATATACCTATTTCTACTCAATATCTATACCTGTAACAAATTGCTACTCATGTATACCAACAGAGAAGTAATTAGGGTGTGTTGTGTTTATTTGCTTTAACATATCAAGTCTTTTCAATGTTAAGCTTATTTGCCAACTAATCGAATAGAGCATTAAAGCAATGCATTACACATTGCAGAGTATATTGCATTCAATACCATAATAACATTTCCCTCTCATTGATAAAACTGCAGCCAATAGGGCAGTAATTGTTGGTTAAGTCTAAATTAAATTCAACATGTTTTATTCAACAACTCATTCTCTCTCTCTCTCTCTCTCTCTCTCTCTCTCTCTCTCTCTCTCTCTCTCTCTCTTCTCACTCTTTCTCTTTCTTTCTCTTCAAATAATATTTTAAACAGTGTATAATTTGTTTAATAATTTTAGAATTTCATAGTGAGTCGATTCACTGGATCACTAAATTAGAGAAGTCTCGCCTCTGGCCTCACATACCGATAGTCCATACAGAACAGGGCCGTAAAAAGCTTTTGCTTAAGAAGACTAAAGCTGAATAGAGAATTAGTTGATTGTTAATATGATGAGTTATAAGTGTGATGATGTTTAAGACTTTCTGCTCTAAATATAAATTATAATAAATTGGAGACATCAAAAACCTGTACACTTTGGTTACAGCACTGGTCTATTCGTAAATTGAACGCTTAACTTGTTGAGGACATAGCTCTCTATAACATACTCTGCAATTACTATTCTGAAAAATGATGGTATGCGAAACGAAATTGACATTTAGCCCACCGTTGGGCATAACCTAACCTGCAATCACTGTCATTTTAAAAATTTATTGATTTTAAGAGGAAAATCGCTTTGACTAATCAAAATTGTTAGTTGTTTTTGAAACACCTGTGATATTATTAAATATTATTAAATATTATTAAATATTGACTACATTTCAAAATCAAATACCAAATACTAGACAAAAGTAACAATTATTTTGCGAGATTGAGAGTATATAATCAAAGTTAGACCATATATTAATTCACATGTAAAATAAGAATATATTTTATATTGATTAACAATATTAGCTCAATATCAGTATAAGTACTCTAACAAAGGATAAAATCTGAATTTTTTTATGATCAATAATTTAATGTTAGTTTTTTTCACCAAATATTGAGTTTTAAGTGAAAGTTTCAAATTCTTAATTAAAATTTTGATATAAATTCCTGAATAATTAAGTTTGAATTTGGAGATTAAAAAAGCACTTCTGACTATATTGCAAGTATTAATACATGTTTGAACTGCATTAGGCCGAAAAATTTTCTAAAATGTCGATTAGCCTTTTAATAGACTCTTATTTGCATTATTAATATAAAAATGTTAGCTTTTATTCATATGAAACGAATGCAATTCATTAAGAGTTTATTGACCAAAAAATTACAAGTTTGAATATTTTGTGTCTAAAATACATTAATTTACTATTAAGCTTATAATACCTTCAAATGAAACAATAAAAATGAAAAAATGGGAAATACATTTGTAGGCATAGTTAACATTAATGGATTTTTACTGTTTTTCAACTTTCAATAAATGCAAAACTTTATAAGGTATCCACTTATTACGTTATGCTGTTTAAGGGGTGGGGGAGTCCATAGACTAGTGTTAAAGTAACGAAAGCGTTACATTTTTTAACTACCGGTCCAAATGAGAAATTGTATATCAAAATTCGATAAAAATTAATCGAAACTCAATTTAAAAGAAATATTCATATTATTTGTTCAAAACTTATAATTTTTAAGAAAATGTTTTTAATGAGGATTTTGAGAAATTTTAATAAAAAGCATCACAATTTGAACTTTGAAGCGCAGAGAAAAATGTAATTTTTACCTATGGTAGAGGTTTCCAAAATGCTATTTTAGCGTAACGTAATTCGCAATTCGATGAAAAATTCTATAAAATTCTATACTAAAAAAATAAATAAAAGAAAATAAAATTGAATTTTTTGAGAGTCTTACAGTACAAGTGCTGACTTCTCTTACTTTTAGCCCAAAAGCATATTTTTCTGCAATACATTCAGTTTGAAAATAATTTGAGAAAAACATATGATTTAAGAGTAAACACAGTTTTTGCTAAAAGTTTGTTTCAGTTGATTTTAATTGTGTTTCAATAAATATTCAGATAAAATGTCAAACTTTTATTCATTTAGAAATGGTTTTCGATTGTCTTCAAATACTTTCACAAAATTTCAATGCAAAAGATATTTATTTGGCAGTAGATCGAAAATAAATAAAAAAACAGAAGGATATTATATTTTGTGAGCTTTTATTTTTTAAATAAATAAACATGTTATCAATTATTATTATATTTTCTAATGTATTGACAGATTTCCTGATATACCAAATGATAATTCATTGACAAATGAATTATTGAATTTACCGATCAATGACTCGACGCCTAAATTCTCGAAAATGAATGTCGAAAAGTGTGTTAAAGCAGTCGGAAAGTTGTCCATTGAATTCGAGTCATGTATTGATTCAATTGAAGAACAAATAGAAGAAAGTTAGGCTTTAAATAATACTTTAATCGATTTTATTTAATACTAATTCATAAAAATTTTCAGACTTGAATTCGAAAACTTTTGATAAAATTGAAAATTTTTATTTAGAAAGATTGGGAAACAATTTGGATGATGTGATAAAACCTATTGAACGACAATTAGTTCCTCTGACTTATGCATTGACAACAATGAGAACTTTGAAAAATGTTGAGAAAAGTAAATATAATTTTGTAAAATTCGATAACTATTACAATCGCATAAATGGAGTAAAAATAAGACGTTTTCAGAGTCAAGCCATTTATTATTTTCTGCGTGAAATAAATTCTGATAGAAATAAATTAAATGATGAACAGAAACGTATTGTCGATAAATACTTATTAGAAGCAAAACTATTTGGAACACATCTTTCATCAAATGAATTAAATAGCTTGAATTCAGTGCATAGAAGCATAAGCGAAGAGAAGACTAAATATCGTGAAAAACTAGATGAGGCGACAAAACGTTTCACTCATACAATTGATGACCCATCACTTTTACAAGTATTTCCCGATGCTTTAATAGCTGCGATCGGGAGTCACAGTAACGCAACAGTAACTCTTCATTCATCTGTTTTCAACCCATTTATGGAATACTGTCCGGACAGACTCTTAAGATGGAATCTATGGGTTGCATACAATTCAAGGGCATCGCCCGCTACTGACAGTCGATTAAGTAATAGTATAAACATTGAACAGATTCGCTCTCTCCGTAAAAAACAGGCGCAAATTCTTGGGTATGATAATTATGTCGAACTATCAATGGAAACAAAAATGGCTCAAAATATAGATAATGTAAAGGCTTTTATTTCTACGCTTCACACAAAAAGTAAATCTGCTTTTGAATCAAATATGAAAGAGTTAACAGATTTTGCGAATCAAAGTAATTTTGAATCAAATAAGTTAGAGTTATGGGATTTGCCGTATTGGCAAAGAAAACTTCTTAAAAGTAAATATTCATTAGAAGACAGTGCTATTAAACAATATTTCCCATTGAATAATGTGCTAAACGGTATGTTTAAATTGGCTGAAAAACTATTTCACATTAGAGTAGAAGAAGTAATGAGCGGACAATTCGATCCGTGGCATAAAGACGTTAAGTTGTTTAGGATATTATCACCAAAGAGTGGAATCATCGCTTCATTTTTCTTCGATCCCTATTCGAGATTCAATGAGAAAAGTGTTGGCATTTGGAATGAATTACCGCTTTCTCGTTGTGATTCTCTCGGAACGAAACCCCTCACATATCTAATAATGAATTTACCAAAACCTCTGATAACTGGACAGTCCGTACAGTTGTCATTCACTAAAATTCTAAATTTATTCAAACAGGTAATCATTAATTAGGTTTTATTATATATAAAAAAGTTCATTTCAACCATTAAGTTCACAAACATTAGAGATTTTTGAACTTATTTATAAATTAATATTTTTATAAAGTTTGGTCATATATTACAACATTCGTTGACTGAAATAAGTTATTCTGAAATTTCTGGACTTTCGAATCTGGAGTGGGATTCCGTTCGTTTGAGTTCAGAATTTTTTGGTCTCTGGCCTTTGAATTCTTATAAAGTGATCGCTTCCTGCAGTTCACATGTTTTGAATGGAAATCCAATTTCAGAACAAGAATTTGAAAAAATACGTAAAGGTATTGATCGATACAAGAGTTAAATTTAGCGTTTAATTGAGTTAAAGTTAATTAAAAATATATACAATTGTTTCGTTCAGCGCATTATCACTTCTCGTCAATAAACTTAAAACATGAAATATATAGAATAGCTTTAGACTTAGCGATGTATTCAAATGATGAGTATTGGGGAACTATTACTGATCATGTCTGGAAAGAATATATGAATCCGTTTACAAAAGACAATTCAGACACTCATCCCTGTTCTTTTAGTGCTATTTTTAGTGATGAATTTCCAGCCGCTTATTTCAGTTTCAAATGGGCTGAGGTTTGACTCAAAAATAAATCAACTTTAAATTTAAATCTCAAAATTTGAATGTATTTAATATAGATGTTGGCCGCGGACGCTTTCGGTGCTTTTCAAGAAGTGGGACTCGATAATGATGAGGCCATTGCAGAAGTTGGACAAAGATTTAAAGAAACATTTCTAGCACTCGGCGGCGGACGTAATACTAATGAAGTGTTTCGAAGATTTTTAGGAAGAGATCCATCACCTGATTCTTTACTCAGAATAAATGGCATTTATGGGTCCAAAAAGAAGGACATCATAACAGGTAATGAATGATTAATAGAAGTTCACTAATTATTTATCTTATATTTATTTTTTTATTTGATTCTTCAGGAAATGAGAAGATAAGCGCCAGTAATGAATGATTTTTAAATAAAAACATTTATTTTATGTAAAATATTGTGCGCAATTTTGAGAGAAAGTTGAGTTTTATTTATATTAATTTAGTTTACATGTGATTATTGAAAAATGCTTCAAATTAGAGGAACTGTTGATTTAATAATAATGAGAATACTATTTCATTATATGGTATCAAAAATTATTTGAAAATGATATTAACCTAATGTTTAATGATTTCAAAGTCTACGTGAAACTAATCATTAGAAGAAATGACATGACGTCTGATTTTAATCTTTTATTATACTATATTTTATAGCTATAAAGATATACTATAAATAAGTTCAAAAATATTCTTTCAGTTCCAATAAATCGATTCTAAAAATAACTTAAGATTCAAAATTTTGTGCTATATTAAGATCATTAGAAAAACTTTTTAATCATTTCTCGAAATATAAAAAATTCCGTAAATCTATTGATTTAATTCTGGCATCAATTCATTCAATTAGAACTCAACTAAATATTTATTAAATAAAAAGTTTATAACATTTGAGATTTTTTTATTCAATACTTCTGTCGATTATACAAACGATTATCGAAAATATCGAAACATTTGTCAAAACAAAACTTTGAAACTATGTTTTGGTTTTTAAATTTTTTATTTATATTTATTATTTTTAGATTTAATTTTTAATGTTTTCCATCAAATGATAATTAATTAAAAATGAGTGATAATAGAGATAATGGTTTGTCAACTGAAGAGGCATTAAAAAAACTTTATGAAGCAATTGATGACCAATTATTTGAATGTCAGGTAAGTCTTGACTCAATAGGTTTATATGTATTGTAATAAATGATAATTTAATATAAAAATAATGGTAAATATTGTTTGATTTGATTTTAGTGTCAATCAAAAGGAATGGAATCATTGAAATACTTATTAATAGAATCTTATGATCACTCAAGTATTGATTCAACATTTCGTTGGCCATCAATTGTATTGTTATTGTGTTCAACAATTATCTATTATATCGCATACATTTACGGACACTTCACGTCTAGTATTCCACTCCTTATTGAGGCCTCACTTCTATTATTAATACTTATTTTCAATATAACCCTCACGTATTGGAACACAAAATCACGACATTTAGAACTTGAGAGAAAAGCAAAACTACTTTCAGAGCAAATCAAGTCATGTTATAATAATTATCAATTGATTGAATACTGGAAAACATTAAGATATTATCCAAATGTCAATACACCTCAATCTCCGTGTATTTCTCTTCAGTGGACTTTTCGTGACGGAAAACGAGTTAATTTACCGGTTCCTCTATTAGTCACCGGAGATGTCATTCTTCTCAGTCCCGGACGTTCTGCACCTGCAAAGTGTCGTAATATTGAATCCATTAATACTAATCATTCAAATGATGTTCATTTCTATAACACAGAAGCAAATAGTGATTATTGTTTAAATAGTGGCGAACTTTTTGTTCCGAGTGTTGACTACGCGTCCGATTCGTTCACAATTCCGCGGTTAAGGAGAGCTACGAAACCACTTAAATTCATTGTCTTAGAGACACCTTTTGCTGTTGAGTTAAGGACTGCTATTTCAAAACAGTCGACTCGAAAACTCGCCACAGCTTTTGAGAAAGAATTAAACTTAATTTTTGCTAAATATGTCGAACAATTACTTATACCAATCATTTGGATTGTGATAATGATTGTGAGTGCTGTCCATTACGGATACTTAGAATCAATAGGCAATGAATCAATTACATGGCCCGCATCTCTTACTCTATTATTATTAAGGCCAGTGATGGCAATACTACCTCTTTTGCCGCTAACTTTACCGCTCTGTTGGCTTATGCTTAACGTTTACGGTTTATCTCATTTGTTCCAAATCTGTGCCTCTAATTATGATAAACAGGACATCACTAATATTCAGGGAAGTCCTGGAAGTATATTAACGGGTAGTAATATTGGACGAGCAAAAGATGATTATTCCAAGTCAAGTAATAATAATAAAGACTTTTATATTGAAGAATTAGATTCCGATCGATCTAATGTACCACTCATTAAATCAAAGCTCAGTTGTCTCGATATGATCTTCAAAATGAAAGCTCTTTTATCGAGTAATGACACCAATTTGTGGAGAACTGCAAATTTGTTGCATGTTTTGGGAAGTATTACTGCTTTGTGTTGTGTCGATAAGAAGGGAATCCTTTCGTGGCCAAACCCTACTGTCGATAAAGTATTCTTTCTTACATCTAATAAAACAAAACAATCGCATAAAAACCTAAATATTGATAGCGATAGTGATACTGAAGATACAGATTCGGAGAAAAGATCGTTGAATACGAAGGAAAAGCAATCCAATAAAAGTTGTAATTGAATTATTTAATTATTAAGTTTAAAAATGAAGGCAATGATAACAATTTGATTGAATTTTTCCTAAACAATGTCATTACTCTTTAGCACTTTATCACTATTCGAAAGCTGAATGCATTCAATTGGATATAACTCATGATCCGCACAATGCTTATGGTTTGCAATTCGATGACACCGAATGGCAGAAATACTTGTCAAACTTGAAACCATTAGGTTTGGCAATACTTCTCAATACATGTAATCAAGAGGCTCAGGAAGAGTTCATACAATTTTGTGATCACATCGCGTGTGAGTCATTACATAATGAGGCAGCAGTTCCTGTCGTTAATAAGAGATGTCTTTGTGAACTCGCACGACAGATAGGGTTCACTGAGAATGCGGTTAAAGGTTATGAATATAACTCTCAAATCGCAATGTTTAGACACGTTAGGCCTGAGGTTATACAGAAAGGAAAACTGGCGAAATCACTGAATTTTCCGAGACTTAAGATGCCGTTTCCTAACATGGCCTGCGCTGTCATCAATGAATTGTATTCAAACACTTTTCAACTCTTTTCTCAGGGAACGGGAGATCTAGTATTAGATGCTTGTACTGAATACTGGGACGGACACGATCTCTGTGTTCTCACTGATTCTGATCGCAAAAAAATTCTTGACTTCTATCATAGAAGTAGTTTAACTTCATATTGTTCTGCATTTTCTTATGTTCCGCTTCATTCCATTCAAGAAAATATTAGTCTTAATGATTGTTATATAGAATTACCCCCAGATAGTAGTCATTTGTTTCCGTCACAAAAAAGTTTAGATTCATGTCTAAGATTTTCCGGACATTACAATCATTTACAAGTTTTCACTGACTTATCGGTTAAGAATACAATAGTTGGCCATCATTTGAGTTCTGATTCACTCGTAAAACAAGATTTATTTGATTTAAACCGAACAAACCGACCGAAATCTTCAGCATCTTCTGCTTCGACAGATAATCATCAAATCGAGTATTTAATGCATCAAATTAGTAATCAAGTATTTATTGGAATGACAACAATGCAATATCAGGCCTGTTCTGATTTTGTTCATTTAGTAGAACAGCTCGAAACTGGTACTCAACTTTTTCATTTGATCTTATTTTTAAACTCATTTCAAATTTCTTAATTATTTCATTCAAGAAATGCATTGTTTTCTTTTCATTCTCAGCCTGTATTCGTTTCGTTCATTTTTCAAAAGAGAATGAACTCAGAAGTCGTGTTTTCTCGGAGAAAATGGGTTTAGAATCGGGATGGAATTGTCACATATCTCTATTGAATGATGAAAATCACATTGAAAACAATTATGGAACTACTTCTGGTTTTCATCATCAATCAAATGCCTCAAAGGGTTCAAAATCATCTCTATTACATGAGTCGCAAACCATTACAATTAATAATGTTTGTCGGTCTCAAAGCGCTCCCGGAATTGTAAATCTTGAAATATCAACCGTTAAATTTGCGAATGATTGTGATTTTGAGAGCTCTGATGAAACCGATTCCAGTCGAGATAATGAAAGCCAACAAGACTTTAATTTGAACGAAAACAATGGCGAAGAAAATGAATCTGAAAGCAGACGTATGAGTAAAGCGACTTCAAATCTGTCTCCGTCTCCCAGTAGAATGACTACAAGTACAGGCACTGAAAATAGTGCTCCGATTGGGTTCGATATGTCTAATCGCGCTAAACTACCCAAAGGTATCGAAAATATTAGACCACATCTCGAAAATGTAGACAATGTTCCGCTTTTAGTCTCATTATTCACGGATTGTGTTCCCGAAGCAACCAAAGAGATGATTGAAATAATGCAAGAATATGGAGAAGTTGTTTGTGTTGTTGGAAGTTCTGCTAATATGTTAAATATGCCAATATTTCTTCGGGCGGACGCCAGGTTTGTCTTTTGTTTCATTGATATCTTCATTTGAATCTATATAATAATTACTTTTTGAACAAGATAATTAAATTATAATCCATTATAACTGTTAGTATTGGAGTCGAACCAATGTATCCTCAGGTTTGTGTGACTGAACCAATCAAAGAAGCCGATGGTTTTATAGAATCTCTTCCCGACAATTTTATTGGACCGACTGATTTAGCCCGACAACTAATAACACTTCCCTGTTCTTTATCTATTTATCGTCAAAATTCAATTATATTTTATCAGTTAATAATGGAATCGCGTTATTATATGATGAAAATGAGAAATAGCTTCCAATTTCTTCTTAGTTCATGTTTAAGTCTTAGTTTAGCACAACTTTTAGCATCTCTTCTATTTTTACCTCCATTATTGTCTCCGGGAGTAGTTCTTTGGTTGACATGTATTGTTCTTCCAATTCTGAGCTCATCTCTGATGGGGACCAAAGCGGACGACGAAGTTATGAGTGTTGCCACTGGAAAAAAGTTATTGCATCTCAATAGAGAGGTTTCAATGTTTTGATTATAATTTTCAATTAATTTAAACTTTTTAAATATTTCAAATTATTTCAAACCTTTACTTATAGAGCATATTGTATTTCTTCATGTGTTACTTAATAAAGTTCGCGCCGTCAGTATTTATAAGTGTTTTATGCTTTGGACTAATAATAGGCCATTCGTGTCAAAACATAAATATAGGTCTATCGACAGCAGGTCCGTGTTGGATGTTCAGTGATGTCAAGTATTATATCTATACATTTCAATATATCAATGCTTATGGCAAAAAGTTTACTAATTTTAGTATACATTTTAATAATATCTTAACTAACACAACAAAAATCACTTCAAACGCATCAATCATAGGTCGAACTCAAGTTTGAGTTCTTATCAAAAACTATTAGAAACTCAAATTTTTAAAGAAATAATTTTCAACTCAAAGTTTTTAATGCATCTAAACTTGACAAGTATTCAAATTTTAATAAATATTTTCAATAGATAATGTTTTGAATTCAAGTCTATCATTAGGTTTTTTTAAGTATGAGTTTTATTACTAATAAGTTTCTATGCTTTCTCATATCGTTGGTTAACTCACTCTTCATAAAAGATTATTGAAAAAAAATTTTAGTAAACTTTTTTGCCATAAGCATTGATATCGAACACATTTTATATTTTATTCAATAACTATTTTTTAATCACTTAATTCATAATTTTTATTGAAAGAGCAAATGGTGATATCAAAACAGATCTTCTTTGGTCATCACATTTACTTATTGGTCAAACAATAGCCTCTTTATTCTTAGTTTTATACTTAAGTTCGTATCAATCAATCTTTGAAAAGCAGTTGAAAGTTAACCGTAATTTTTATTATTTTATGAAAAAGTAATCATATCTATTGGATTTGTTCATCGAAATTATTTAATATGGCAAAGAAGTCCCTTAAACAACAAGTGGTGGATCTTTATTTCAATTTCACTATTTATAAGTCATGCCGTCCTTTGTATTATTGAAATCAGTTTAATAGTACCCTCGGCTCAAACCGCCCAACAGTTCATATCATCCATTCCTATATACGTCTGGTGTTTAGGATTTTTATGGCCACTATTTTTGATTTCAATCAACACTTTGACGAAAAGACATGAAATAAAGTATATAATTGACTGTAATTGAGTTCAAGTTTATGTTTATATATCTCTTAATTGATTTTAGAGTATATTCAAGACAACAAAGAAGAGCTCGACTTGAATTCGGCACTAAATTGGGAATGAATTCTCCGTTTTAATAGAATATTAAGTGCTTTAAAATTACTAAAATTCAGCCAAAAATAGAGTCAATAATTTAGTCAATAATTCAAAACAATCAAAATGATCATTATTTTTGAGAATTAAATATCATTTATTACCAAATATTGTTTGCAATAAAGTTTTGAAAAGATTTCTATTTATTTTGATCATAATTAAAATCATTTTATGATTTGTATTTGTTTTAATTTGATGGCTATTATAGAAGTAGATGAAGGTCTGGAACAAACTTATACTAACTTAGTATTCACAATACGATTCATATCATATTGAGTTTTCAAATCTCAATAATAGTATCAATCGCTGACATTTGACTAAAAACCATTGATTGCTATATTATATGACAAAGAACTTTGATTTTTTGTGTTCAACTTTGACAGCAATGTTAGGAAGCATTCATTTTACATGTTGTTTAAGTTAATATAAAACTACCGAAAATGCTAAAACTTCTAATCTCTTAAATGATGCAAACTTTTAAATATTAAGAGTTTTACAATTTGACTAAAATATCTTTGAGGCTTACTTCGAATTCAAGAGAATTTCCTTTGAGTAGCAAAACAATTCTTTAAAAATTATTATTCCTTACATTATCTATCGTTAGATTTTTCATTCACTCATTAATACCTGAATATCTTCGAGAGAATGTCTTTGAATTCTCTCTGAAGGCAAAACAGGTAGGACTTAAAAATTGATTAACGGAGTTTTGACAAATACTAACTTTGTTCTATTGAACGCATAGCAAAACAATTTTCTTCTAGTTTATAATAAAATGTTGAATCTATTAATAAGCAAATTATATTCTAACAAATCTTTGAGACAATAAATTTTCAATAAGAATTTTTTCAAAATTGATGAAAATAAGTTATAGTATATATAGATTATTTTTATAACAAAAAGTTTAAAGCATAACAAATGCGTTGTAAATCACAAAAATGTATTAACAATTAATAATTGAAATTTAATTTTTAAATAGACTTTAAGCTCTTATTGTCTCTTTCGATCCAATTCTTGTCCGGAATGTCATTAAAGAACGCCGGATGAGAAATAAGATTTCTGAGTGTTTGGAGAGACCAAACCGTACCCGAAGCTGACATTAAATAGCAATGTTTCGTATTAGGATTATTCATATCATGAAATTGTATTCGTATATCAAGAACACCACTTATATCTTGAAGTTTTTTGCAAAACTGCTCCTTATTCTTCACCATATAATTAACGAACTGTTTTGAGGTCTCATTTTCAGGCAATAAAAGATGAAAGCTATCGGTTTCAATCGGAGCATGAATTGCGACCTCAAAATTGGACTTCAAATCAATGATATGTGATATTTGTCGGGTTCGGAAAAAGTGATTCAAAGCTAAGAGAGCAGAGAAACCGAATTTGATTAAAGGCGTGTCAAATATGCTGTTGTTTTGCAGAAACGAATCCAATGAAAGCCATTCATTTACTAAATCTTTCATAAAATTCATGACTAAATTTCCTGTAGTTCGAAGTGCTTTAATAGGATTTTCCACATTTGTCACCTCATTCATGACTTTTGCTCTCAAATCATTTAATCTGGTTTTCAACTTAGTGTCCATTCCAGACATTGATTCAGGATTTTTGAGTGAAATTCTTCCTTTATATCTCTTGAAAAATAAGTATTCCTGTCTTTCCAACCAATGCTTAAGTACAAGTTCTGCGGATTCAAACCTAACTTCCATTATCTTAACACGACTTTCGAGAAGACTATTGTTGGCATCAATTATTGGGTCTGAATGTAAACCTTCGTGTTGTAGATATTGGTCGAGAACTTGAGCTGAATTGCGGACACAATCATGTGGTTGATTAGAAGTGGATGTATTGATAGGTCTGTGAATGATTTTGCACAACTCATGAGTTATAGTCCAGGGAAAGCCAAAATAGTTGAATGTCATATTTTGATTGAGTTTATATGTAATGACATACCACGCACTCGCTCTCTTTGCTCTCTCATTATTATCTTCATTATTACTTAATTCGCATTCATTTTTAAATCTTAAATTCAATTCATTGAAAACTTTGCTCACAAGTGATTCAAGTAATTCGTGGACATCATTGGTTTCTGTTCTTCCGGTCATATATTTATTAGTTTTACTGAAAGCCCCACTGAGTAGAGCGGCTTCACTCACAACTCCGAATCGATTCAATAAATAAGATATTTTGTCTTTGTATAGAATGAATGCATTCATAGCCGAATCTTCATATTTTTCCCAACCTTTTGAAAAAAATGATATGTTAAATGAATCATTGTGAAGACATCATACCTTACCTTTAATTACAAGTTTTGGGTTCGGCTGTGCATTGATTTCGAGTTCAGTTTTACTTTGAATACCCATTTCGAAAGTACAACACTGTCTGTAAAGTTGTCCCAAAACTTTATTCGATAAATAGGTTTTCTTTTCTGAAAGCTTTTCCATGAAATCCGGATAATATTTAGGCCTTTCTTTCCTAATAATTTTATTGAATTAATTTTAAAAATAATAAAAATACTTATAAATTGATGATTTGCTAAAGACATACCATTCAATTGGTTCAACAATTCCAGTCTTAGCGAAATCGAGCGCAACGGCATATTTTGCGGCTAAACTCATACAGACTTTATTGAATATTCCATTGACTACTTGGTCTGCATTTGCCAAATGTGCGTTCGCCAGAAGTCCCACATTATTACTCAATATATAATCGCAATAAAAGTCCAGAATATCTTCAACCCTCGCCTCGTGATCCAGTTCTTGAGCATTACCGGTCGGAAAATGCATTCCTGGAATGTTTTCGCCTTCGAATATGAGATCACAGTTCCAAAAGATAGCGTATTCGTCTCCATCCAAATCACTTCCAGCCATTTCGTCAGGATGCGGGCGAAGACCTTTTGCTGGAAATACTATACAGTCCTTAATGTGATTGAGAGCCGGAATGTTGACTGCAGTCAGTTTTCTAACATCTCCCGGATGTAAACACGGGAACTTCGTTACCATTACTTCTCCTTCAAGAATAAAACATTTGTCATTAGGAATTCCATCTTTATTAACATGAGATAGTTTTGCAAATATCTGTCCATAATTTAAACTTCCGGTTTCATCCAGTACTCCGAAAGCTATTCTTCCGCTACTCATCGGAACTTTGATTCTGGCCTTAGATTTCAATTCTTTAATTCTATGCGGTATTAAACAGTCGACTATTTGACGAAATATGGGTTCGCTTAAAAAAGGGATTCCGAACGCGAATAACTTCTCGTAAGGAATACAAAGACTGCTCGCATTTTGAAGTAGTGTTAATGCAGAGCATTCACAGACCAAAGAATTGGCTAAACTCTTGAGATTTTCCATTAACATTCCCAGAAAAACTTTTGATTCGACTTTCAATTGTTCTAATATTGAAATAAGAGGTCTATTCAAATAGACGGGTCGCGGGGCCGACAGCTTAAGTATACCCAAAGATCTATCACTGGATTCATATTTTTTCATACTTTCTCTGAATATAATGTGTTCTGATTTAAGCTTAGGATTGATGACAAGCATTCCTTTACAGCCACCGAACCTTATCTGCATCGCTGACGGCTTATCAATACATTCATTGGGTAATTGTTTATACACTTTTTCTCCAATTTTTTCTGAAACCATTCCAATGCCATCAGAGAATACGTAACGCTCTTTTGTCGGTAAACTAGGATTTCTAAAGTCAGGTTTGAAACCGCCCTCAATATCAGGAAAGACATCAATCTTTGTCTCTTCATTGATGTTGATGTGAGTCATCGCTTGAGAGAATACAAGTCCAAGTCGTGCCACATATTTCGGTACATTTCGACGAATACGACTCATATCACCCACTGATTCACGTATCGATTCTGCAGTTCGTCCGCAATTGTCTTTTGCATATAAAATCATTCCATTGTCTCTCAATTGACTCGAAGAACTTCCCAAAAACTCAAATATTCGTTGACCTATTTTTAAGCCATTCAAAAGTGGATTTTTAACAATCTTTTTCACGAAATTTATTTGATGTATTCTTGAGCTCGATCTCTGAACTGTAAAACTGAGTCCCTGTAAGTTATCTTCGCGTACTGTTAAGCGTAAAGTATAATCAGGTTCTGAATTGACTATAAATCTACTTTTGAGTATTGGTTGCGGCGGAAGAAGTAGAAGACGAGTAGGCGTTAAAATACAGCGACGAATGTCTTGAATCTCTGTATTGAATGATTTCATGTCCACTCTTTCATATTTGATTTTCTCGTTTTTCTTCATCAACTTATAGAATATCTTTTCCAAAGCAATTAAAGTCCGAAATATAGATCGACTGTCAATAATAGCCAAGATTTGAAACAAAGTTTCTTCGATCGCCTGCGGACTAATTGATGTGAATTGTTCTACACTTTCCATAAACTTTGAAGTTTCAAATTTGAAGAACAGTTCATCTGATGCTTGAAATGTGTGCGAAAATATCGAATGATAGGCATAACTGACAGAAAAAGGCAATGAAATATAGTTGTGTTCAATTAGATAATTAACTTCATTATTATTAACACAATTGTGTTCATTAATGTTCGCGAAATAGATTGGGATTTTTCCATATCTCTTCATCATATAAAATACAGAATACGGGTCCTGACAGTTCTGGTATTTATATCTTGAGTTGACTTCGTTTTTGATGTTCGGAATCTCAATGACAACGACATTACACTTTCCAAGAGTTTCAGGTGAGAGTCCATTGAATTCATTTTCTCGAATCCAATTCATAGAACCCGAGTTCTCATCCGTAGACAAACCAATCGGTGAATCGAAACCATTTCTTTGGTATTGTTTCTGGTATTTGTTTCTCTTATTCGGTGAGATATCGTAAGACTTGAGATCATTTTCAAGCATATAAAGTATCGGCGGATGATTCAGATTAATGTGAAGTTTAATACTATTGTTTTCACTATAAAATACTATTGAATCGATAGATGAATAATCGTATTCGAGTTTATGGCGAATATTCATAAGCCTTTTATTAGTTCCACCGCTTGTCAGACGAAACTTAAGAATAAGGAATTTCCTCTCGTGTTGAAAATCAGCCCAAATATCGTCTTTCGCAACATGTAGTCTACTATTGAAATAATTTCTATCAGTGCTGTCGTAATGTTTGATAAATTGTGTCAAATCTATTAAAGTCCCGAATTTGAAGGTACTTAAGCTGAATGTCTCATAATTGTTGAGGTTATTATATCTCAAGAGCCACTTATAGGTCTCATTATTCAACGAAAACCAGGTATTGCTTAGTTTTTTATCACTGCATATATTAGTGATTATTTTCTTGACACCGATTTTATCACTTCTTTCGCACTCTATTTCACCCGAAAATCTACAAACGTTTTCGTCTTCATAATAGGTTTTGTCCGAAGAATTATTCTCCAAACTCAATAACTGAAGATTAACAGCTCTTATATTTGCCAAACATTTGAGAGTTGTCTGCAATCTCTTTCCGACTTCTATTTTCCAATTGTTTTTATCGATTTCATCATTAGTCGACTCTCTATTATTTTTAATGAATCTTTCAATCGGAGCTTCCGATAAATGTATTAAATCTATAGGTATTGTACAGGTATTAATGCTATTGACAAACATTATCTTAAACTTTCTTCCTTTAATGCTTTATATAATTTGATTTAATCATAAATATATAAAAGATTAGTTTCAGTTACAGTATAAATAAATTAATTACTGTTATGTTAATAGCATTTAAATCGTTCTATTATTAACTTTATTGAAATGACGCCAGTTTTTAATTCGAATGCACGAGCTTTCAAACTATCGCTTTGCCTCTTATTTAATGCATTGTTAATTGAGTTAAATATTGCATTTACTGTAAAAATAAGATTATCAAAAGTTCTTATGAGTTTTAAAACTCAATCTTTTCAAATCAAACTTTTAAGTCTTTTTTTTCTTGAAAACATATCTTTCGAAAAACTTTCTGAAATGATTGCATTTTTTATTCTAAAAACTTATTGAGAAAGATAATTATCATTAGTTTATGACAATGGTATTAATTGAACAAAATATTATGCCTTTTCACAATAATAGTGACGTTTATGAATTTTAAATTAATTTTTGAATAGGTTTACAAATACTTACACACAATTTCATTTTTCTGATTAATTTAAAATAATAACTCAAGTAATAGATTTTCTCTTAATTTAATTAAAACTCTTAACAAGAGCTCAGTTAAAAGCTCAGACTTTCTGAAAATCTCTGAGTTTTGGAAACAGATAAAGAATTATCGAATTGATTCCCATCTTATGAAATCTGTTTCAAATTCAAAATCATGGCAATGATGTTTCTCCAATCCTCATATCAAGAATTCTCAGCGATTATGAA
>JAQFXV010000145.1:0-33576 GCA_034694065.1 Camisia spinifer
GTCTCAGTATATCCTTCAATTTTATTTAAGATTTTATTCGATATCGGAGTACCGCTTAAACAAACTTCCCTACTTAGATTAAATAAAAACCTCATGAAATTTTGAGAAATCAGTAAACATTATATCATTTCCCATAATATTGAGATTATATGTGATAAATTATTTTCAATTAAACTCAATTGATTATAACGAAGTGATGATTTGCTTCGTGAGAAACCTCGAGTGGAACAGTTATCAACAGGATTTAGTCATTTAGCATATGAAAGATAATTTTTATTAGCAGAAACTGAAATTTAATCGTTAAATTTTTTAAGTAAAACACATTATACTAATTTTATAAATTTATTAAAATTATAATTAATTTGTTTTATCGAAAATAACGCACTTTCTTGCAATTAAAATAGATGAAAAAAAGGTTTTTTGCCTTCAAAATATTGGCTATAAAATTGATATAGGTCCCCCACCCCACCCCACCCCACCCCATCCCAAAATTTCAAAATATAAAATTGATGCTTTATCCAATCTTTGCTATTTAAAAGAATTTTCAAAAAATATTAATGGAGCTGAATGAATTTACTTTTTAATGGAGATTCACTAAAATAAAGTAGCTAAGTTGAAAAATTGAAATGGGAAGAAATCGATAACTTACAGTCTATGTATAAATTCACAATTTCTCTGTTTTCATAGCATTTTGGCTAATTTTAGTTGAATTATGGAATTTTTCAAAATTAAAAAATATTACGCTCTGAAGTCCTAAAAACCCTTCCTTTTCCACTAACCATTTTATTCCTCGTTTTCATGTGATCCAAACTAATATTTAAGTCCGAATTAAAATGAATGCCAAATGAAGAAAATTAAAAATTCTGATATACCTTAATTATAACATCTTATTATTGAATGTTTTTTTTACTTTTTAGAGTTTAGGAAATAAATACTTCATAATCTATTTCTCGATAGATAAGAAATGAAGTTATTTAAACATTCGTCAAAAACAGGGATCGAATGTTGTGTTTGCTTTATATTCAGACTAATGATCGAAGAAATCATGTGCTTTGAAATGTTCGAAGCAGTAAAGGTTTACTTAAAAGCGAAAAAAGTAGAATTTTAAGTTATTCAACAATAAAAATTTGAAATCAAAACCTAATTCTCAATCGTACATGTTTTGGAAAAAAGCCTCAGAATAACAATCAAACAATTCACTCAATAATATGGGAATTTTGTAAATCCTTATGAATCAGTGAATTCAAACCAATTAATTGTAAATAAAATTATATAAACTGATGATTAAAACATACAGACGTTTAAAAATTATTTGAGAGATAAACGATAGTTGACTTAAAACTAATCAAATGTTGATAAACCAACTTTCTAAAATGGTTAAAATTGAAAAAGTAAGTTTAAAGATCAAATTATTTAATGTACAGTCAATTTTATGCATCTTTCGATTCAAAAATATAATGGGTTTCATATAAATAGTAATAAGAAATCTTTTATTCTATTCTAATTTATTGCCCTTTTTACACATTTGGGATAAAAATATTGTCAAATTAAACTTTAAGTAATGATTACTATTAAAACTAATTAAGTTTAAATTATTAATTATAAGATCTTAACAGCTTTTCGTGCGTTGAATGGAAAATAATTTGGTTGACTCGAGATATTCAATAAAATATCTTTATTTCCGCCGAAATAACGAAAGAGATATAATGAGAATGATATTCAATTTGAATTTTTCTATAAAAAACAATTACCTGTTAAATATAATTTTAGAAGTAAATGAAGTCATTTGACGACAAAAAATTCATTTTATTTCAAAAATTATTTATTTAAATGTCGTGAATGAGCTCAAAGTGCACATTATTGTTATGAATATTAAGTAATTTTTTCGATTTAAATGCATAAAAAATAGTTATATTTGTGCGAAAATATAATTTTATTAATTATAAATTAAATAAAGAAGTGCTCGAATTAAGTGTTAGATTCAAATTGAATACTACCTTATGATCAATATATTATAAATAAATGAAATAAAATATAAAATTATTGTAAATTTCATTCAAATTCATGTTTTTTTACAATGAATTAGAAAAATAATTAAACATTAAAATAGTAAAAATCTCATTCAATTTTTAAAAAATTTATATCACTTTTTATAAGTCGTTAATAATAAGGCACTTAAGATAAAACACAGTTAAAAGTGAAGCTTAGACTAGTTCTGCCAAAATTGCAAACATTTCGTGGCCAATGATAAAGAAGTCCACCATTTATGATATGCAACTCATTCATCATTCATACAGAGCTTTCATCTTATTTATAGTAAAATTTGATATATATATAAAATAGCATAAAATCAATGAATAAAATGTGCAAAAATATTGAAAAACTAGATTTGCAATAAATAAAAAGTTGATTTAAAAAAATAGTAGAATTAGAATCAGATTAATCGAGAATTAGCTAAATATTGAGAGAGAACTTTACAAACAAATCTAAATTGTTGGCAATGCTGTACACTTAACATGCGTTGGAATCGTAATTGAGTTAAAGTTTTTGGAACGTCTAATATTTCACTATTGTTATAATCAAGAAATTTTAAGAGTGAATCACAGAGAATAACGACACCACTTCTTCCAACTCCAGCACTACAATGTACTAAAATTGGAGGAATTAAAACGGACTTTTTCTTTCCAAAACCACTTCCTTCACGACATGAACGACGATGTATTGCATCCATTTCTGATAGAAATGCTAGAAATCCCTGAACATCATCAGGACATGAATGATCGCTCCATTCTGTGAATCGAAGATGTGTTACATTACGCTTTTGGCCATTGTATGTAATCGTAAGCAAACTGGTTATGAAGGTTATTGACATTGAGGTGTAATTGCATAATATCTAATAGTAATGCAATTGAAACAACTTATAAATATTTGGTCAAAATAAAAGTGAAGATAAAACAAAATCAATTAAAAGAGAGATGATTTACCTCATAATCACCAAAACGTAAGACATTATTCGGTGGCTCATGAGTTAGTGGCAAATATTGGAAACATTTTTGTTGATTTAATTCATTAAAATTGGTGACCATTACTATTAGATTAACCGATTGTTCCCAAACCATTTGCCAAAAATCATTAGTTGTGTTAGAAAGTGGTCCTTGACTTGCAATATAGTGGTGTCTCATATTTCCCAAATTCATTATAATATGCGATGCATTTATGTATCCGCTCTTATTCTCTTTGGTTGGCATCAGTTTCACTCTAACAAAGATGTCATAATTATCATAATTAACACTTCTTTCACGCTTTAAATACTTAATAATTTTTTAATTTGAAAAAAACAATTAAATCATGAGAAAACTTTTGAAATTAAATGAAAGCTATTATTATGAAAACTAAAGAAAAATGAAAGAGAATGGACTTAAAAAGTTATAAACTTATAAATACCTGTTGTCTTCATAGGGAAGAATATCACGAAATCTATTTCTATATATATTTTCCTGCAATAGTGCAGTCGTAAACTTTGCCGTTGGATTCATTCGCGGCAATAAATCGAATTCACGCATAAATTCTGGATCATTGAGTGTTTCTTCTAAAGCAAAAACTCTGTGATCTTTATTTGTCGCTGAAATGCCATTACTATCAGATGTCTTAACCAAATACGAACCTATTGTAGAAGTGATTTCACTTCCATTAGAATTTCTATTTTCCACATTTTTCACAATACTGTTTACAGTATTAGTTGATAACTGTGTTAACATTCTTGAAGACACGGCTTCTGATAGAGGTTGGCTTTGATTATGCCGTACAGACTGTTGTTGGCGTTGAGATATAGTGTATATGTTTTGTAAGGTTTGCATATTAGAGATGGCATTTGAAGGCTGTTGTGATTGTTGTGGTTTAATTTCAGTCAATTCATTGATTAGAGGCTGAGACCTATGCAAAGGATGCGATTTCGCTAACTTTTCTACAGATAAATTAATAGCAGTTGAAGAGCTGTTGGGTTGGCTTTGGTTTACAGTTGTTGAAAAGGCTGTCATTAGAGGAATGTTTGGAATATTAGGTTCTGATCCACAACTTTGTTGTTGTCTGATATCATTGTTGTCATGATTAAAGGGAACAATAGGTTTGTCTGTATTTTGGATTTGTTGTAATTGTAAGAACTGTTGACAACTCAAATCTGGAACACTATTGAAAGAATATGGCGGCGGAGGTCTGTTATTATTAATTAAATAAAGTAATTGATGATTATATGTGAAAAGTTTGTCGTCAAACATATTATGATTTTTTGCAATATTTAATGAATTGAGTTCAGGTGTACTGCAAGTTATTATTCCAGAAGTCAACTGATGAACCCTTAATGGAGAACCGATTGGATCCGATTGAAGCCAATTCTGTGTCGGAGGGAGTGATGAACGAACGGCTACTTTAGAGCTATTATTACGGCCTCCGCTTTGATCGATCTCTAAATTTGATAAATCATTATAATTCCTGTATTGCGCATAAGGCTGTTGTTGAATAAAGTGAGGCACAGATGAGGCTGAAGTGGATGCCGAAGACATAACAAAGCCATTTGTGGCAAAAGAAGTGGGCAATTGATGACTAGCACACGATCCAAGACATGAGGGAATATTTCCAACGCTTACACTTAGATTTCCGTATTTTTGGCGCATAAAAGTTTCGTAATCGGGCGGAACTTTATAAGGAGGCAGTAATTGCTTTCTCTGTTCATAAGTCAGTTCAGTTTCACATTGTTGTTGGTCTGTTGTGGCCCACGAGGGCTGATGATGAACCTGTACTGTTGTTATATTTGATACATTACTTTGATTCTCAATTGGAGCTAATCTTATATCACTTTTATCAGTAAAACTAACGTGTATTTGATGTAAATCTGTTGTATCGGTTGAAGATCTCGCGCGAAATAAATTATTATCTAAATTATCAACAAATTTATATAAAGGATGTCCAACACTATTAGAACTCAATTCTCTAGTAATGGGAACACTATATTCACGATTGTGTTGAAATCTTAAGTGTTCACTACTATTATTGTCTGTATTAACACTTTCAACAAATTGTCCCGAATGTAAGGCTTGCGGCAAAAGTCTTGTCTTCAAAAGGGTTTGCGTTTGATCAGCATTTATATTAATCGAAGTCATATTTTGATTACTTTGTAAATTATTGATTGCGTTACTATTATTATTGTTAAGACTTGTCATCTCATGTTTGCTTTGATCAGATTGTTGTGAATCTGCATCAGAGCTATTGCGCATACCTTTCATAAAATACTGATGCTGTTCAACGCATGTCCTCCATATACAACTCGCATAATCGCTGTCAAAAGTCGAATAATTCTTTCGCATTCCATCAGGATTTTGCTCAATAGTAAACACTTTTTTCTGATGAATCAAATTTGCGATATCTGTCCATTTGAATAGTTCTGTTTTCTGTGAATTGTAATGAACCACAAAAATGCCTTTCAATGAGACTCCGAGACAGACCTCTGCACCCGAATCAGTATCTTTTCCGGGAAAGCCTTCCTGTCCGAAACCGTCTAACTGTTGGGCTTCACTTATATAATAAATTTCAGCCACATTTGGTGGCACTCCATGTAAATTACGATAAGCATTAATAACACAATCCATGAGCACATTCTGAGCCACTTTATTATTACCAATCATTGAACGCGGAAATAATGCAAAATTATTTAGATATTCAGCGGTATGTCTTTCCGGATTGAAGTCTCCAAACTCTGCCTGAAGACTAAAACTGGCCAAAAGAACCGCTTCTTCGCGATCGCATTGAAGTCTACCCTCAATGACAAGCAGTTTCATTGCACAAAAATAATGATAACGCGAAACTTCATCTGACAAGAAGTGTAGATTAGGCACAAAGTATTGTAAGCGCAGGAAAAGTCTCGATTCAACTGAATATTTATCCAATTGTTTTTTCAATGGTTTTAAGAGATCAACCCATTGATTGATTCCACGCTTTGATTTGAATAATAATCCAAAATATTCGGGTTGTTGTAAACCTAGTCTTTGACAAACATTATTAAGACATTCCTGACCAACACTGGTTGCAAATAAAGTACATTCAATGGGTTCGTTCGTTAGTATTTCGATTGGAATGACAAACAAGTCTTTATTGGAGACATTGTATTGTTGACTCCTTTTCCCAAGTCTTAAACCAAAAGGCATTTTCACTATATTTAACTTCTTCTTCAGATTTCTCTAATATTTAAATGCCGTTTAATTTACTTTTCATTCAATTCTTCAATCAATCATTTTTCAAATAATTTAATCCAATTATCTTTCATTTAACAAGTATTTCATTATTTATAACTTTTCATCGATTTATGATTTGTTCCAAATATTAGTTTCCTATAAATCAGTGATATTTTCGATATAATTATAAGTTATTTATCGATAACTTTAAGAATCAATTTCATTAATGTTTTGCAAATTATAGGTTTTGTATACAAAACATAGTAAACAAACATTTTCTCAGATATTAGTCATAAATAAATTGTTTGAATACTAATCGAGTGATTATTCAATGTGTGACTCAAGTCATGAATTGTCTTAATATTTGAATAATTGATTTCATTCAATAATTATATTAAAATAATGAATGAATTGTCAGTAAATTTATATAAAATATGAGACCAATAATAAAAATAGTTAAGCAGTTCTCCAACTTTTTTCAAATTCAAAGCAATACTAAAGGAGAAACATTGGTTTCATAACAGAATTCAATGCAAGCTATGCTTTAGTCTGATATGAGAGTCAACTATAATATACAGATAGAGAGAATACCAATAGAAAAGAATACGCTTTACTTTACTATTGAAAATATTTTTCACTCATAGAGTAAACCATAAAAGCATTCAATGAAAGCGATTAAGCATTAAATCAATTAATTTGATAAAAAATATATAATAATAGTTTGCACACAATTAATAGGGATTAATATATTGAGAAAAATGGTTAAAATATGATTAAAATTAGAATAAAATAAATTGTAAAAATAAATGAGTAGTAAATAATATAAAATAATATTTATAATGAATAACAGGTCAGAAACATGGCTGCGATCGCAATGTTGTGCTTTTCTAGCCTCACATTTAGCTAATTATTTAATTAATTACACTTCAAATCACTATCATTTTTGAGTTAATAATAAGTCTAAACATCATATGAGTTAAGTTTAAATGACTTACCGTTAAAATCGATTGGTTTGTAGTTAAAAACGCCAAGAGTTTGATCGGCGAGTGTTTGTCGAGACGTTTGGAATGAGAACAAAATCAAATTTAATGATAAATTTGGCGATAATTAGAGAATAATTGTTGATAAATATAAAGAATGATTGTCTTTTGATATAATAGAATGATTAAATCGATTGAAATGAATGAATGTTACCAAATATTGATGATTTATTTGTGTCTATAAAACACAAATATCGGTTGAGTTCTCTTCAATTTCTCATTTTGAAGCGATTGTTGAGTGTTTGAGTCCACACAGAGTTCGCGTCGACCTTATAAATAGAGGAAAAGTTTGTGCCACAAATTCATTTCAAAATAGGATTGTAAGGGAAAACTATACTCTATTCTATCATTCAGTTTAAGGTTTAAATTTAATATTAACTCAAGCCGTAAAACCGGATAATCATATTTGCTCTCATTTTATCATTCAATCTATTCTTAACTCAATTTTCATTTTCAATTATTTAACATTTGATTGAATTGCAATTTGGAAACAAATTTGAAGATAACATAAAGTTAATAATGAGTGAAACGCAGACCTCAGCAGCTCCTCAAAAGAGTGAATCGACTAAAAAGGCTAAAAGAAGTACTACTAAAACAACCGCTGTTTCAGCCGTTAAGAAGACTAAAAGTCTATCAAATCATCCCAAATATCTTGATATGGCTGTCAGTGCTATCACTAATCTTAAGGAAAGAAATGGTTCTTCACGTCAAGCGCTTCACAAGTATTACTCAAAACTTTTAATAAACTTAATTATCGATATTTTAATTATTTATTTGTTGATTAAGTTTTATTTTGATTGCATGGAAAACAATATGAATTGAATTATTAATTAAGTAATATTTATATTAATATAATAGGTATATATTGAGTCACTATAATGTTGGACACGATCCAAAAGCAGTTAATTCTCATTTGAAACAAGCACTCAAGAGAGGAGTGGCCGCTAATAAGTTGAAACATGTCAAAGGTCAAGGAGCCAGCGGTTCATTCAAATTGGCCGATAAGACGGTTAAAGCCCCAAAAGTTAAGAAACCAAAAGCGGCCGCAAAACCAAAGGCAGAGAAGAAGCCCAAGAAAGCCGTGACGCCTAAGAGTAAAAAGAGTACAACTGTTGTCGCCGTCACTAAAAAGGAAAAAAGCGCTAAAACTAAGAAAACAGTTGCAAAGAAGGCGACAACCACTGCAGCCGTTCCTTCATCTCCAGCAAAGGTAGCAACTGTTCCGTCGCCTAAAAAGGAAAAGAAAGCAAAGAAAGTTAAAACTCCATCAAAACCCAAACCAAAACCAGCGAAGAAGACTCCGGCCAAGAAGTCCAAGGCCTCGCCCAAGAAGAAGGCGCCCAAAAAGGCTGCCAAGAAGTAAGACAGCAATCGATTTCAGTTATAATGTTATCGTTTAACCCATCGATTCATTCATTCATTCATCAAATCATCATTTACTCGACCGGTCTTTTCGTCATTTAATTGTTTTTGACTTAAACTTCATTCATATATGTCTTCTGTTAAGAAACTCAAACATTATATAATGTATAAATTTTTGATTTTCAATTCAAAAAATATAAATAAATGATTAAATAGTATTACTTTTTTCATTCTAAACATTACTCGAAAAACATAAATACTTGAAAATTATATACGAAAGTAAACTGTATTATAATTATATGATATGTATTTTCTAGAATATCATTAAAATTAGAGTCTATTCTAAATCAACAACAAATTTATCAATGAATTACTTTCATTGAAAACTGCATTTAAATACCATTGGAATAAAAGTATTTTTTGTTTATTGAAATTTTAACTTCATTTTTTCTAAAAAATAATTATATCTTTTGAATCAAAGTTTGATTAGTTTTATCTTATCTTTTATTTCACATGATTTTAGGCAATTATTTCGAGTTTTCTTCGATTAGAAAATTAGATATCATTTGATATTAAATAATTTGAATAATTAAACGAATAAAATATTGTAATGAAAATCATTGTCATTATTATTATTATTATTAATTTGAATGAAATGATGAAATAATTTTGATGATAGACTATTAGCTTAAATCACATCTAATAATAATGAAACTGATATTTAATAAAATTTACATAAAAATAATTGAAAATCAAATTATGCATTTATTTAATTATTTAAAATCATTTCCTAAGATTTCCCAATTATTTACAATAATTTGATTAGTCTATAAATAAGATGTTAAACTATGACAAAGTCGTAATTGTTTTCAAACTCTTAATGAGTGTTTCGATCATTCGATGCATAGAATTCTTTAATAAAGAGATTAACGTCAGCTTTCATTATCTGTTTCTCCGTTTTCACAACTTATCATTTGTTGAAAACCATTAATCGATCTATTGTTATGATTTTCAGTCACATCAATATATGGGACATCATTTACATCATTATTATCTTCATATGTATCAAATGGTGGAATATAAGTAATTCCTTCTTCTCTTAAAACATTTATGTAATGCTCTATTATTTCTTTGCCTTTTTTAATATTTTGTGAATAGTGTTTAACCGCTAACTTCTCGACTACGCCTTCGAATCCCCAAAAAGATTTGACTTCTAAACTCGCCGTTTGTTCAAAACATGTCCAGTCATTGTTTTCTGAGTGCACCTAAAAGTTCATCAATTCATTATTTTATATTCAAATGAATCTAAAATTGATTGTTAAGATGTATTTACCGAATAAGTGCATAATTCATGAATTGTTATACGATTAGCAAAACTTTCATTCCAGGCCTCGATTTTTAATACTCTATTTTTTCGGTCTAATGTGTTTTTCTGTATAAAGTATACAACGTCTACACCAGTTATCTAATTAAAAATAAATAATAATGATTAATATATTGACAAATTGTATACAATTGCATACATTTACAAAAAAGCATTACTCAATACAATTGAAAATCAATTTGTGCTACTCATGGGGTTTTCAACTTTTACGTTATATTCAATCGATTAATAGTTGAGTTGAACTTATAATAAATTCATAGATAAAATAACTTGAATAGCTTTTTAGGATATTTATTATTAGAATTAAAAAAATACATTCAAATCAATTAATAATAAATCATTTGATTCTAATTGAAGAGATATTGATTTGTTTTTTTCGTTAAAAATCACATTATTCTGCCATAAATTGATTACAGAATAGTTTAGTTTTAACGTAAGCTTGTTTTGAAAAACATTCTGAAACGATAGGCACTCAAAAGCATACTTTTATTTTGCATGAACTTTATTTCTTACACTTTAATTATTCATAACTCAATTTTTTCTAAAACTTGAAACTATTTTCCAAACCATGAAAACACAGTTTTGTGACTAAATCCTGGCTTTAGGAAAACTGTTTCAACTTATATTATGCAGTTTTAATTAATTGTATTATCAGATTTGTAGCAGAAGTACAATAACTAACTCCAGAATAAAACTTAAGCCTAGTGAAGAGCATAAGCTAAGCTTGAGCTTGAGCTGGGCTCAGCTAGCTCAAGCTCAGTGGTATGAGCTTCTGAGCTTCTTACTTAGACACTTATTATTAATGTTTCGCTGTCTGAGTTTTTTGAACAAATTATTTCAAGTTTTTTAAAATTCGTTTCCGAATAAAGAAATATACCAAACATAAGTTGCAATCATTAATTATGAGTGAAATGTTAGTACGAAAATTTTTGATCGAAATTGAGGAAATTTTTGAGTATAAGCTCAAAGCTCAAGCTCAGACCATCAAGCTCAATCTCAAGCTCACGATAAAAATGAAGCTCCAGCTCAAGCTCATACAAATTGAGCTTATGCTCTTCACTACTTAAGCCTTGTTTCCATTATTAATCAATGAAATCTCACTCAAGTCAACAATGATTGCGTTCAGATTGTATTTCATTGAAAATTCATTATTGATTTGAATCCGCGGTATTTGTATAAAATATATTATATTTAGTAAAAATAAATGAGATCAATGCCAACTTTTAATTTTTTAATTAAATTCAATGAAATGTTTAGACTTATAATAATTATTAGTAAACTATTGAGATTTATGAAAATATTGGCATAAATCTAGTTTTCTCAATGAATTTATTGTGTTCTTAAATGAAGGCTTCATTTCATTAGTAAACGTCCGATAATTAAATTTATTAATGAAATGGTCGATAAAAACTCGTCTTTACTTATCGTTTAACTTGAATTTAATTATAAAACAAATGAAAATGGTCTTTATATAATGTTTCACATTTTTTCATTAAATAATTCTATTATTCTATTTGTAATACTTGTTCCTAACTCTGAAAGCTTATAATTCGATAGAAATCAAAGTTTCTCCGAATTCTAATTTACTATTCTATACATTTTTCGGCAATACTTGTCTAAAATCTCACAATTAATTCTTAATACAAAATACAAATATTTTTCTCAAAAGAAAAACTTGAAATTTTTAGTTTAACTTTAGTTTAATTGAATTGAATCTTTTTTCTGAAACTTGAATTCATATTTTCTGAAGTGTGAAATACATTAAAACTGTCGATAAATCAAATGTTATAACATATAAAAAGCTAAAAGTTATTAACTTGAAATATTAGCACTTTATTTATCATGAATAACATTAATCTAAAGTCTAACATATAATGAAAAAATAAATACTTTGAATTAGAGTAAGAATTTTGGTCTTTCAAATATTTGACTACTATTCCATTTTCTCATTAATTCAATTTTACTTTATCTCGATATTAGTTTTTATATTTATTGAGAAATAGTTTAGAAAAAATCAAGTATTTTGATCCAGAAAACTATTAGGTCTTTAACACATCTCAAAATAATTTCATTATTTAGAAACTCAAGAGATTTTTGCACAACTTTTGAACTGTAAAAATTGCAATAAAAATCTCATATAAACACTTTTGCGAAAATTGAAATTTATGGGAATGAAAACTTCGTTCCATATTTTCAAAGCTTTCCATATTTCAAACTCAACTCAATTAATGGATGAATTTGTTTTCCTATGATTTTGTGTATAAAATGAATGCATTGATCGGCAGATCATTTACTCAGACATTGAGTTTCGATAAAAAAATAGAACATAAGATAATTTGATTAGTCATTAGAGGATATCTATTAGAGGAATACATTGAACTTAATATGAATGAGATTTTGTATTTAAGTAGCTTTTGAAGTATTGCATTATCAATATTTGGAAATAAACATATACTTATATAAAATTGATAAATGAAGTGATGATTAACATAAATAAAGACATATTATGGATAAGTTAATAATAATAATAATAGAGTTAAGACATAAATATGAATGTAAACCTTTTTTAGCAGATAAGGTGCTTCAATATTGATCCTACACTTTCTTTCAATGATATGTACAGATCCGTCTTCACTGGTCTCTTCATGAACAGTATCACTTCCAACAAAAACCGGTATCATTTCACACGTTGGAAATCGCTTTTCGTATGCCTTTTAATTTGAAAGGAAAATCATTTTCATTCTTAACAATTAAAAAGTTTATTGCAATAAAACTGTAATAAAAATGAGAAACATATGGATAGGAGTTATAGGAAATGCGTTGAAATTAGAGGAACTGATAAAATATATGAATAGATATGATATAAAAGATGTAAAAATGATTAAATCTAATCGATTACTCACAGCCATCACTAATTCAAACGGATATTTATAGACTCGAACCGGAGACTGATATTTTTGGACCATTTCTTAGTATTTGATTTATTATATAACACAACAATTGTATAATCAGAATATCGATAATAATCTTATGTATAAATAAAATGAACACAAAATGCAACAAAAATAATATAATTTATAATCAATAAAGTGTTGAATTGTTTGAAAGGCAGAAATGAGGCAATAATTATAATTATAGTAAATGTAATAATAAAGCGACGAATTTGTCGTTTTCTATAAACTTGTAAATAATGTGAACAATTGTTCAATATATGAATCGATTCTTTTGAAGCCGGCTTTCATTTAATACTTTCTAATTCAATAAATAGTTATTCAATATTTCAGTTTAAATATCAATCAATGGCACGAAACTATTAAATGCTTTAATAATCACTTAATGGCACACAATATGAGTATATTTTCAATTAATTCAACTCAATATCGATTATCACTCAATACTTTTACTCAAATTTAAACTTATTGTGCGCTCAATATTGAGATTCACTATTGCTTCAAATCAAGATTTTGACAATTTCTCAAAAATTTTCACTCAGTATTCATAACATGATAAAAATAAAGCGAAATAAATAAATTAGTTTATAATTACAAATGATTAGCACTTAATTTGAATTAAAGTTAACAATAACTAAATTATTATAACATTTCGTGAGATTTTTTAAATTTCAAGATTTACTGGTTATTTAGATTATTATTAAGTTAATTGATTTTTAAAAATTATTAATAATTGAGTTTAATTATTATTTTAATAAAATATAGTTAATAATTATATTAAAATTTTGAACATATTTTTACAATTTTTACATATTGTTAGAGAAGAACACAATTTGTATTAAATTCAATACAACTATTGTAAAGATATCTTCTCTAATACTAAACAATATAATGTCTAATATTTTTATTACGCTTTAAATGGAGAGTCACTCTATTTTTTTATTCATTTATTGAATATAAACCTGTGCCATAACTTTTACGACAACATTTGGAGTTTGGACTCAAAAATTATGTTCTCATCAAAAATACGGGTTTGAAAAAGTCTGGTCTCGTTTTTAAGTTTATTATTGTGTACAGTACTCAACACTTACTTTCAAAGGGAGACAACATTTCTAATGTTTCAATATTTATAGTGACGTTATTTATAGAAAAGTACATTTCGTGACCATTGGTTTACATCCAATCAAATCATTGTTATGTATAATAAGGGCGTTTTCAAACTTATCACATGCTCTCTAAAGAATTATTATAACACATTTGAAAATAGAAATTAATTGATAACAAATTACGTTCAAAACAATTGACCCATTTTTGTGTGCGTTGTCATTAAATAAAAGCATAACTATTTTTGTTGAACTAAACGTTACTTTTATCCAATTTCGCAATTTGTTTCGTAATATTAGTGTCACTTTAATTGAGTCATAGAATCATATGAAATGAAACTTTATCTAAACTATTAATTTATGAATCAAGTGTTTCAATAAATCATTTGTAATAATTCACACCTGAATTAAAACTTCAATTTGAGCTCAAACTCAACAAAAACTATGCGTCACTTTTTTGAACGAAACAACTTTCGTATGCTTTCAGTTATTTTTAGTGATTATATTGAATAATAATAACTAATAATAAAGTTAAATCTGCAAAAAATGATCAAAAGGTTGAAGTGCAAAAACTATTTATATTTTTGTGATTCAAATAATTTAATAAATAATAAGAAAAGAATTAATTATATGAATAATGAATTGATAAGAAAGGAATGCATTCATAGCTCTCAATCATTACATAAAATAATTGGCAATAATTTAAAGAATAAGTCTCAGAGTTCTCAGGATTGGCTGAGTAGACAATTGAATGATCCATATGTTAAGAGAGCTCGTTATGAGAATTATAGGGCCAGAAGTGCTTACAAATTGATAGAAATTGACGAAAAACATAATCTAATAAATGTAGGAATGATTGTAATCGAATGCGGTTCAGCTCCGGGCGCGTGGACTCAGTATTTGGTTAAAAAATTAAGATTAAACACAAAAGAAAGCGATGGCAAAACTGGTGCAGTTATTTCGATAGATATAAGACCAATACATCCGGTTTCGGGCGCTATAATGATGCCAAACACAGACTTTACTAAACCTTTAAATCAGGCAAAAATATTACATTGTTTGGGAGGAAAGTTAGTGGATGTGGTGGTTAGTGATATGGCTCCAAATGCTTCAGGAATGCATGATTACGATCATCAAAACATTATTGCACTCTCTTATAGCGCACTTCAATTCGCAATTTCAGTTCTCAAACCAATGAGTGGTGTCTTTTTGACGAAGATATGGTCGGGCGGTCTTACAGATGATCTTATACTACATTTAGAGAAGTTTTTTCTTGAAGTCAAATTATTAAAACCTGACGCGAGTCGAGGAGATTCTACTGAAGCTTTTTTGTTGGCAAAACATTTCAAAGGAGTTAAACTATAATTAAATAACAGTATGTTTTAATACTAAGTTTAGTTTATTGTCATTTTTCAATTATATATAAATCATTGAATTGTATTGAATTTAATTATAAATATATCCTTGAATTCAGATTTAATAAACTTATAATGTATTCACAATTATGAATAATTGGCACCATTTTAGAGATAAATATCTCTTATATTAACATTAATTACAATTTATAAACAATTGAAGTTTTGATGAAATGGGAAATAATAAAAATATGATTTTTGAAAGAATGAATAAACTTGACATTACTTTCATTAATGTATGACTCGATCCAATTGTTTTGATGTATAAATTCAATAATATTTTGAGGGCCCGTATAATGAAATGAAATTATCAGTACAGCCGACGGCTAATGTGGCCTTTTATGCAAACATAAATTAATAGTCAATTAGTAGTCAATTAAACAAATTTAAATGATTTTAAAATCAATGAATAGAAAACATATAAATCTCACTCTTAATGGATGAAAAGCTAAGCTGCAAATCGGACCCAATCTTTGATTCATGAATCCGTCGTAATGCCTAACAGTACTGCCAGGGATGGCATCCAATGTGTATATATTAATAGACGGATAACCATTGGGTAGACTTTGATTTCCTAATCCACTACAGATTAAATAATAAATGGTGTTAATTAAAGAACAATTATTGAGATATTTGAGTGAGAATGTGATACCAGGCAAAGACATCTGCTTCTGGATGAACACTCATAGCTGTCATTCCAAATCCAGTATTAATAGATTTGACAGAAGTGGGCCATCGCTTATCGAACCATTTTATACCTCCTGTAAGACTTCCACTAATAATATTCACATGTTTTTGATGATCAGGATATATGTGTGCGCTCACAATCCAATTCTTGTGCTCATAAAAAGTAAAAACACGACTGTCATGAGGCATAAGTCGATCATCAAATACTCTAACACTTCCATCACCACAACCGACACATATTAGATGCGAGCCATCAGTTGTGATTGTAGTCACACAAGAGTCGGCACCTGTTGTCAGGTCTCGTATTTTCATTTCTTTTCTCGCATCCCAAAGACGTATAACACGCGGTTCTCCGGTTGCGATCAACTTCTGTTCCAATTGATTCCACGACAATATAACACCAGAGCTTTTAGGAGTTGGCTGCATATCAGTGAACATTTGAAATGCAGTCACCAGTTCTGGTCTCTCGTGTTTGTCATTTATACAGAAATTCCTCCAGACTTTGATTGATCCGTCGTCACAACCAGTCATTAAAAGAGTCAAATCGTGTGTATTTAACAGTTGAATATCAGTTATTCTTGAAGGCGAAAGATTTAAGTTATTGTGTGTCCCCAATAGTATTGGATTCACATTATTATTATTATAATGATTTTGTAGTGATTCAAAACTCCAAACACTGAATGTTTCTCTTTCAGCGACAATCAGTCTATTTTCATAGGGATGAAAAGCCAAGTGTTGAGGAGTATTAATATGTTTTTGATGAAATATTTGTTCATCAATATGACTGGCGTCGACACGCATTAATTCTTTCTTTGCTTTCTCTTTAATATTATAATTTCTAATAGTTCTCCACTTTTTCTCATAATGAGAAGGACTCTCGGGATCGATATCTTCTGGAAAGCATATATTTGGTGCATAGGGTTGACTAAAATGTTTAGTGCACCACTCGACAAATGCAGTACTAATTAGTGGTTCGCGTTGACAGTTAAATGTCTCGTCAATATTTCCGTCTTGACTCTTATCTGAAATACTGGGCTCACGACCGAAAATATATCGTTTCCTCGAATAGGGAGTTATGAAAGCACTGAATGGTTGCGGATAAGGAGAAGTATTCGTTCTGTTAGAAGAGGTTAAAGTATCTCTAACTGGTGTTGTATTACGTGAGGTCACTATATTAGAAGTCGGAGATTCACTCATATATGACGGGTTATTATTAGGTGACGCGGGCTCTGATAGTGATTGCTCTGAAATCGATTCTTTTAGAGAATCGCATGTCATTAATGGCTGATTAATACGAGATTTCATTTCATCAACTACTGTCTGAGCCATTATTGAGACTTCAGGGTAAGGATCATTACAATAGGATGTTATAGCTTTCCATACAGTCCAATAAACATTAGGAATAGTTGAGGTCGACATCACTGCAGTACTTGTTGTGAAATTAGACAATGAATTGGAAGAATTCACTCTTTTCATTGGAATATTCTGTATATATGAATTATTTGGTGGAGTCAATGCGTCGCTGCCAGCTATTGAACCTTTAATTCAAAATAATAAGTCATTAGTAATTAATAGTTATTCTGTTTAGAAATAAATGTTGAGTTAAAAATGTAATTGTGAGTAAACATTAGTAACAAATGAATTAATGAAATAAATTGTTGTAGACATGAATAACTAGTTCTATTTCTCACCAATAGTATGGTGTGTGTTAGGAGTTATCGAAATGGGAACACTTAGAAACTTATTAATAGTTATGGCAGACAAACGATCACGAGATGCTACTTTTCGCAGTCCCAGTGGTGGTGTTCCGACTGTCAGTAGTGATGTTTCTTATATTTGGTTAATTTGCAAATAAGCATTCGTTATTCGTAATTAATTTTATCATTAATTAATACTAAACTTACCTGTATTTGAAGCAGTCATTGACGATATTTGAGCCAATTCTTTAGCCTTTTCTTCTTCTATTTTTTGATAAATAATTGCCACAAAACAATTCTCGAATATCAATACTAAATAATGAAGAGCTACTAAAAGCTCTTTACGAACTATGGGAGAGCTATCATTTGAAACTTTATTAATTAAAGTGATGGCAATGTTATGATCCAAAGCGTTCGCGTGATCTGTCCTTTCAGTGGCACTATTAATAAAAGTTCCCAAAGCATAGACAGCAGCGGCGCGTACTTCAGGAACTGGATCTTCGAGTAAAACAAATAGTTTTTCATGAGCTGTATTTCTGGTTCCGATCCAACGCGCGCTATCATTATTCTCCCAAATATGTCCCAAACAAATGGCTAACCACTGACGTAGTAATGGATCTGAATCTGGAAGTGGGACCTGAAGTTGTTCTGAATATTGGGATTGCAATTGTTCTAAACAATGATCAATTAGATTTCCATTTGGAGTGTTTCCCTGTAGGGCTGCTTCCTATTAATCAAAACAAATTAATATCTTAGACTTATGAGAAAATTATTAATTTTATACCTGTCCAGCCGTATGATTCTTGACAATACAGGCCATCACAAATGCAGCCATTGTTCGATGTCCTGAAGGCATGTGTGGATCAGATAAAACACTTAAGAAATATCTGTGTCCATTATCACGAACTAAATCTGTTTGACAACTCTGTCATTGATTGGAACAAAATATACATTAATTGACTCAAAAAATTGATATTTATTTTGATTAAAAACCTGATCCACAGCCAGTACTTTTGCCCAAATGAAAACTAGAAGGGGTCGTAATTCACGCGCTGAACTCTGCAATAGTTTCAAAACGTACGGAAAAATTCCGACCGAAAGTGCCTAAAATTTGGAAATAAAAAGAAATTAATATGCGATTAGAATAATAAAAATTGAAAATAAAAGTAATACCAGGTTCACAGCCCACGGCCCGAGGTTTAGGAAACGGCCCAAAAGGTCTAATGCACGCGAACGATGTACTTGACTTAATAGAACTTGTAGTACAATAGGAAGTTGTTCGGGATGACTATCAGGTCTTGAACCTAAAGTAAGCCAAACTTCAAAAGCTGTCAATTGTTCTGAGAAAAACTGGCTGTGTTTGTATTGAACGCCTTCATTCAGAATTGGATGAAGTTGTGCGAGACATAGATCTACCGCTAAATCCCATGCATTCCACATCGGATGATGATATGCATGCGGAAGAGCTGGATATGAAATTGGAGTGCAATCGTATGTACGCATTATTCTTTCTGCTAAAAGAAAGTTTCTGAACAAACTGGCGACCAATAAGTCCTGTCTAAATAATCGTTGAAACAAATCTCGAGGCAATGTATTCCACGCTATCGTATCAGTAATTGCAGTGAAAATCCAATTGAGTTCTCCCAACATTGTTCTCCTGTCAGTCAATTGACCCGGAATTTTATCGAGTAATTCCATAGAAACGTTTGGAACCAATTTGCCCGCACTTTGCTTTACAAACCAACGCAATGATATCTTTATTGGAGTCGTTAAACATGATGTGAAGAGATCTGCGGGTAAGTCGGGATGCATTGGAAGCAATTCATTCTTAGCACAAGCGGCTAATAGTATACAATTCTTATAATTGGGTGGAATTTGATGTTGAAATGGAGAACCACTGCCTGACATATTAGTGTTTATATTCAATTCGTGTTCCTTTTCGTGTTGAATTGCAAACTGAATGAATGAGTCGACAATAGTTCCCGCATTAGAACAATCAAATACATAAATAGACGGCGCAGACATCCATTGCTGTAAATCATATACAGATAGAGGTATGTATTGAGTATAAGTTCTATTGAAGACCCAAATCTCTCCATTAACAGTAGGTTTGGGTACTCCGTGACCGTTATAGTGAAAGAGCACGCGTTCGTCTTTGGCATTGCGTCGCAAAGAAGTGCATAACTTCTTTACGTCATCAACAGTAGGATCTAAACTCTGTTTATATCGAGCTCTCGGTTGCCATCGTTCGTATTGTTTAAGAAGATTCGCTCCGATCGCTTCTAATGCCTTCTGTGGAGCCAAAGAGAACGGATCGATCCAACTCTGCATTACTGAACACGGATTCGGTTTTATTATATCCGGCGGATCAACGCCTACATTCAGACACATCACTAGAGCCACACTCACTGTCTTCATCTGTTTATTCAATTATATTTTATCAGTTTATTTATTATTATTACTAATAAAACATTCAAATATTAATCATAATTAGTCTAAAAACTATTCATTTTAATTAAGGTTCAGTTAAGGAACACTTTTGATTAATAGTTCGATATATTTTTGATAAACTTAAATGAATTGTGAGTCAAAGGCTTTTACAAAATCAAATCATTTATAACTAAAACTTAAGTTTATTAATAAAGTATTTTGTGAACAAATTAGTGTTTCAATCATTATATAATTGATTTAAATATGATTTCATATATAAATACGAATAATAAGTAATAGGAAATAATAAACTTAATAATAGTATTAATGTTATAATAATGAAAATATAGTGAACAATAGTTAACAATAGTTAATAATAGTTAATAATACCCTATCTTTCATTCTCCAGGACGAGTGTTTGTCCATTGAATTGATTCCTTCGATCTGTTCCTTATGTCTCAATTCATTGAAAGCATTCAATAATATTTTATGTTTACAATCATTTAAATCATTCTTTTCTTCTTCAGAAACTTCTTTTTCGAGTTCAATGTCGTTAATCATGATTTTTTTGAGTTTTATTATCAAATAATTTACAAATCAATCGATTTTCAAAAATAACATTCAATATAAATATTTACAAATAATGACCGGTTTTTCAGTATGTCTTAAATCTGAGTCCGTCTGAAAACATAAACTCAATAATAAATCATTGCTTTGAGAAAAGCGTGCATTTGTTTCGAAACTAATGGTCTTTAAGGGACTGTTTATTAATTACTCAAATTATTACTTTGTTTACAATATTATTATTATTATCATTATTGATAACTTATTATTTATAGTAAATTAATATTCAAAATAGTATCCATTCTTATTAGTTCTCACAATAAATACAATTCAATATTTATTTCAAAGTTTACAAAATTGTTTAAATATTATTAAATCATTCAAAATATCAATATATTTATTATAAATTCATTCACAATGTTATCAAAATTTTGTTTTCTTCAGTACTACTGATATGAAGTTCACAAAAATAATATTAAAATTATTTCACTTTTATAACAAAATGAATAATTAAATTAAATTAAACTTATTTCAAATGGTCTATCAAATAATAATAGTATTTATTTAGTTATACTGTAGATAAACATAACTTTGAATACAACAGAGTATTAGAAAGAATGTGATTATGAAATGCGTTTCTGTGTTATTGTTTATTATAGAAGTGAAGCCATCTATTGAGTGAAACATTGGTTTCGCCCCAAAATGTTTGTATTGGTTAGTATTGAATGCACACAATTTTATTAATGTTTTGAGTTGTGATAACATTTTCGATGGCAGTCAGAAGTGCGGAGGTTTGGGTTTAAGGCAATCACTTGTCTTATGTTTATATATATTAGTCATATATATCTATGATATATATTATAACTTATTGAGGAATGAGTGAGACTCTAATGTTTTGAACCAAAAAACTGTGGCGAAAATGTGTTCAAAACTCTCAAAAGTATTTAAGTGTTAATAAGTGTTCATATTTTTTGATATTTTTTGTAATTAATTTAAGAAAAAAGTTTTTTTACACAATGTCTAACCATTTAGTGATGATATCATTGAACAAATGTTTACAAACATTATTAATAATTGTAAAAATGGGACCGATTTTAAGTTTATTTAAGTTTACAGTTTTATTGTCAATAGTTTTAAACTTAAATTTATTATTTTGTAATGCATTTAATTTGGAGACAAGACTTCCAGTTATAAAACAGGGACCAAAAGATTCATATTTTGGGTATTCAGTGGCCGAACACTTGATTGTTGACGAAAATACTAAACAGACGACTGAAGCCGTGTAAGTCTCTTAACTATTATGTTTACAATTAATTATATCTTAATTAAGTCAATGTCACCATTCATTGAAAAATAAATATTATTAATAAGAAGAATAACTTTTATTTGAAAACAGCTTTTCATTAAACTTATTCAAAGTATTATACAATAGATTCTGAAGTGAAGCCAATGTAAGCCTATTATAAAGACGTTGTAAAGAATGTAAATAAAGTGAAAGAGCAATAAATAGGAGTAATTTTGTTGAGTTTGGAGTTCACAAAATGATATGAATGTAGTTATGCATGAATGCTATGCGAAACCAATTTTGATAGCATTGAATGGCGTCTAATATTATAGTAATAATAATACTATACAATACTGATAGTAATGGTTAAGTTAAAGCACATGTCAATTAAATTAACTAATATTCACACTATAACTATTTTTATAACATTATATTAGTTTTTGTATCAAATTTCAACCATAAACTTAATAAATAACAGTCTATTTGAGGCAATAAATGTTATCAATCGGTGGTCAATGAGGACAATATCTAACAGTTGTTTCTTATTGGGATCGTCTCTATGAGGGGCAAAACAAACACTTTGTTTTTTAGCAAACCTTAAGAGTAGGCAATCATTCGTTAAGAGGTTTCTAACCTGTTTCAAAGTTCAATATTTCATTTGGTTTGGATTTAAGTTTCTCTATATAAGGGATTAACTCATAAATTAACTAAATTTAAGTTTTTTTCATCTGTTAAAAGTTTTTTTCTTCGAAACTACAGTATTATTGCATATAAAGATTGTTAAACATCTGAATCATTTTTCTTTATAAATCAAAGACTATCGCCAATTATTTCTAAATATAATTATTTCATATGAATTATTTTTGATTAATTTTATTGATATCATAACTCCATAAGTTTAGTTCTAATTTTTCTTTTTGAATTTAATTAAATGATCTGCAGTTGATTTTATCAAAAGTAACGTAAAGTTGATATTAAATTACAAAATATTACTAATGAACTAATATCTGAAAAGTGGAATTCCTTAACCTTTCAAATGAGATAATGATAACTGGAGTATTAGTTTCTGAACATATGTTCAATTGAATGAGTTTTTGGACGCTCTCATGATATTTGAAGAATGCATCTATTTTTATGTTTAGTCTCAATGTGATAATAATTACAGTTCTTTATTCATCAGATTCTTTAACAATAGTATTGTTCAGTTTATATCATTAACAACTGGCAGATGTTCTTCTCTTGACCTGAGTCTGAACTTTTCTGAAACGGATAATTGTCGCAAAAATCTACAAAATGAACTAATTTTTATTTTTGGCACACATTTAAATATTTCATTTATTTGAAAGTTTGTAAACTTATACAAACTTTTTTAATCAGTTCACACTTTTAAGCTATAATTTCAGATCTCATTTATTAGTTTTATTATGAATTTAGCTTTAATTCATTGTAAACTATCTATATGTTAATGTTGTCGAACATTCTAAACAATATTTTAAATTAAATAATTTGTTTCTTTTTCGAAAACTTGAATAATTCTCATAATAAGCATTATTTGTTTATTAATAGAAATAGTTGAATGTCTAAATAGTTGACAAATTGAAGCAAAAGCGATAATCAGTAAAACTAATTCGTTCTTTTGTTTATCTCTAACTGTTTTGCAGCTGCTGTTTAGCTGTTTACCAAAATGTATGTTAATGTAAATTTTGTCAAAATTCTACGTTAAACTCACACACAATACTCTATTTATTATTGCTTTGTTTTGTTCAAAAATAAAACATTTCAAATATACTAAATTATACACACTTTCATACTATTAGTGTTGTTTTACATTTCCGCTCGACTGCTAACCAAACCATTATAGCTTACGAACACCTTTGCATTCATAGTCAAGCTCACAAAGTATGCAAATTTCTTACAATAATCAAAATATGAATAGTTTATCAAAATTTGAATGCTTTTCAGTTTTCATGTCTTTAAATTTTCTTTTGATAGAAACCACGGGACTATGAAAAGAACTTTTTCTCGAATTCCTTGTCATCTATTTATTTATTTTATTTGTTATGTTTGTTCTCTTGAGAATCTTTTCGGCTATTTTTAACAAATTGATGTAGAATTATATTAATCACGCATTTTTAGATTTAAACATACAATTTAAGTGAAAGCTAAGAATAAGTCATAGCATTTCTAATAGAGTAATGGCAAGTGTTTTCCCTTATGAATGTTATGTTATGTTATGTTATATCTTGTTATTTCTTGTCAATACTGAGCATCGATTGACCCATTTTGAGCCCAAATTCAAGCAAATAGAGTATGTTATAAAAATACACCAAAAAGTGCCAAAACTGCGAATAATTTTTTTAAATCTTCATTTTCTTATGATAATAATATGTTTGAATTCATGCGAATAAAAATGATACAAGCCTTAGATTTAAGAGATTGTGTGAATTTTTAAATTTTATTTAGTTATTAGCTGTGACTGAATCTCATAAATGGTAAACCTGTTTATTGTAACTCTTTTGGGCGTCTTTAATAAGGATAGTGTTTATGTTGGATGCGTTTCCCCTAATTTGGTAATGCTTTCCAAAAATGTTAATTTAATGCGTCACTAATACAGGATAGCCTCTATTGAATCAGTGGTTAGGGTTCTTACAAATTAAAGCTCGGATTAATTGTTTAGAAGAACAGCTTGAGAGGAATAATAACTGCATATTGAGAAGTCATACTGCGATTTAAGCATAACATTCATTGTTCTTCTCATAGCACTACTGTTTGCTCTCTATTTCATTTTATTACTCACTCATCAGCGGAAGATGAGTTTTCTGGCGGGGATAGAGTGTGACCCATACAGAGTCACTACAGAGCAGGACTGACTCATTTCCAGCTTTCAATTACAGTGTATTTGTGTTATATTGTAATAGCTTTTGGCTTTTTTCGATTATTTCCAAAATAACTTATGTGAACACTTCCATCAAAATTGAAAATTTCGATCACTAAAAGCATTTATTTCTACTCAAAAAATTAATCTTATGTCTAAATTGATAATATATTTAATTCAATTCATATCAATTTTCATTCAAACCTTAAAATAAATAATTTTTCATGTTTTTAATTAGATTTTAAATCTGATTTTTTAATAGAAATATCAAAAACAGTTCTTTCACAAGAAGAATTGGTTCTCAGTTTTTCAATTAAATTAATAAAATTCATTTCTTCACCAAAATAGTTATTTTCACCGCTAATAACTTGAGCAAAAGAGGCCTCACATATATTGAATCAATATATTATTATAAATTAAATATTTAGTTGTGACCCGAGTGAGGGTGGAGTGTATAGAGTGTGGGTTAGATTTATAGTAAATCTTTGAATAAAATTAATTAAAGCATTTAAACATTCTCATACTTCCGAAAATATTCTCAACTAGTCTTTACGCCCACAAAACTTTATGGGTTTCATGAACTAACAACCTTTGACCTCTTACATGTTTTTTAAGCTGAATAGAATTTTTATCAGAATTGTTATGATTTCATAATATGATAATTTCACGAATTTTCGATCACTAAAATATACAGATAAAGTTTCAATTTGAATGAAAAATTATATTTACAAAGTATAATGTGAGACAAATCTCAAACATTGAAAGTATTCTTTGAAAAAGACTTGTAAAACATTTTATTTGGCGATTCTTGACTTTTTAAGTTTTTCTCTTTGCATGTTAAGTACGAAAATATATCAAAAATTAGATGTATCCTTAGAAAGATCAATTATTTGTGACACAAACTTAAAACTTTTATTGAAACAGATAAATTGCCAAAAACAAGATGTAAAAGTGATTTATCGTTATTAGTATTTTGTAATTTGACTAATCTTTTTGAGCTTTTCTTATAAATTACGAATACTTTTGATAAAGAATATTTGATACAAAATAAATTTGATTTTTCAATATTTCTGATCATATATTTAAAATAAATAATGAAAAAAATCACAATCTAACAAATATTTAAAAGATTATTGCATTTATGGCTGACTCGTGAGTGCCATAAATTTTCCGATTTTTTCAATTATAATCCTATGATTTCCGACTGAAACCTCACATTTGAAAATGAAGCAGAAATATTGAAAGATATTATTTGAAAGCTACACATATGTTAAGCCTCGCTCTAATCGATCGATTATTTAAAAGAAGAAATCGAAAAAATTCTTCCGTTTTATGATTTCCTTTACATCAATTTCTTTTAAGTCTTATCGATTCATTAAATTAGTTGTAATGTATTTTCAGTTGAAAAATCATTATAACTTATTTATATTGTTATTACATGTTTTGATTTTTTTTAAGAGAAGGAGTTTTCTGAAAATATCAATTCGAGTCTTTCGAGAGTCTTATGTCTAACATAAAGCGAAAGAAGAAAATAGATAATGAGAAAAATTGCAAGAGAAATAGATAAACTTCAAATTCCTGTCTCAAGAATTGAGTTTCTCGCAGAAATTCTCAAATTATTTCTAAGATATATTCAATTGCTAAGAAAATTAAATTTAAACGATTGCTATTCAATCTAATGTAATAAACGAGTCTAACTGTTGAAACATTAAATTTCCTGTTATTTATGTTTAATTTGACAATAAATCAATTTTCTGATTGAGTCTTAAAAACTGAAAATTCTTTAAATTTCGAAAAATATTGTTGTTTTGTTACTTGATTTAATGTGAATTTTTTTTATAGATGATGAGCAAAAATCAAAGTATAATTGATTTTTGAAACTTTAAAACAGCGATGAATTCGTTGAGAAACCCTTGAGCTTAACAGTATTACACCAATATTATCATTATTAATACATTCAATTATAATATATTTCATTTTCATCATTCATGACATTCAATTATATTATACTTTTAAATTATGAAATCATACCTCTATTTATAAAATATATGATTAAATCTTTATATGTGTGATTGGATTGTATTTTGTGTTTAACGCTCTATTTGCTCAATATGTAAACTCGAAAATTGATTTAGATTTTGAATTCTTATTTAAATCGTGATTTATTACTTTCTCGATGAGTTTCTAATGGAAAATAAATAATTGAAATAATGATTTTGATGAGAAAATAACTCATATTGAAATAATTTATAAAGTTTTAAACGAAGCTTTAAAACTGATGTATTTTGAACAACAAATTAGTCAAGCATTGCATTTACTCACAAAACTGCGAACTCAGTTGAATTTGATGAACTATAATAAGTTTTATTTATAACAAGATATATGTTTCTGGGCTTATTCAGTATGTTTAATGAAATGAAAGTTGAAATAAAAGTAGAATTAAAGAAATTGATTTGAAATGAAGGAGATTTAAATGAAAGCTTTTTGTCCTTAGTATGCTTGTGGGCGCACCTCGTGCTCAAAGTGGTCAACCGGACACTAATCATTCTGGAGTTGTTTTCAAATGTTCATTAACTACATTCAAAAAAGATTGCATACAACTTAAAATAGAACAGGACAATAAATGTATGGATGATTTGAAAGCTTAAATAATTTGAGGACTTGATTGAAAATAAAAAATATATTGTTTTTGTGATAGCACCTGACGATAGTATTAGTAAAAATAACCAATGGTTAGGCGTCACTGTTAAAAGTCAGGGTCCGGGAGGTATTTTGTTTTAATAGTTTAGTTAAATAGAATTTTAAATTAATATATTTGATCTTATTTTAGGTTACGTTATGGTATGTTATGGTTAATGGATTTAAAAGTTTATATTTAATAACTGATAATCCAATATTTAAGGTGTGTGCGCATCGATATATTTTGAAAGGACCCGATTTTCAGTGGGGTCAAGGAATTTGTTATTCATTATCACAATATTTAGATTTCCGCCGCGCGTGGGAACCATGTTATAATAGACCTGTTAATAAAGCTCACGAACAATTTGGTAATTTTCTTAATGAATGCTTTCATAATTTATAAAAGTATAGCGTTAAAAATGTAAAAATATCTGTTATGTGACTGTTAGGCTACTGTCAGGCCGGGACTAGCGGTGAAATAACTGAAGACTATGATATAGTGATTGGTGCTCCGGGTCCTTATACATGGCGCGGAACAGTCTTCTCCAATTCCGTCCGGTAATTATGCCTTCAAGTTCTCACTTGACTTGATTTCTTTCTCACTTATTTCTTTGTTCACTACAACTAATTGTTTCAATTTTCTATATTTCTAGGGAAGGGTAACTTACCTTACTTTAAATTTATTTTATCCGATGATAACTTCTATTCATTTCTCAAATCTATCAATTATTGTTCAACTCTATTAACTGTTAAACAATTTTTCTAAAATAAGATGAATTACGATCTATTTTCAGATATCGAATACGTGATGATAAAACTTGGTATGACTTTAACTAATGCGCAATATTTTTGTATAATAAATATCTATTTTAAGGTATTTGGGACCTGTTCTTGAGTCTGAATCACCGGTTGATAAATACAGTTATTTAGGTATTGAATATTTTTTATTTATAATCAAAGCCTTATTTCACAAATCGGCATAAGATCTTGTTTTCTTCTTTCGAAACTTTAATTCCGAAACATTCTGTCTATTGTTTAAATTTTTGTCAACCATTTAAATATTGAATTTGAACTTAATTTCTCAAACTTATGATTTTTGGTGCGTTTCAAATTTCGATCTGAGTTAACTCGTGTGTTGCTCTCATTGAAATCCGAAACTTTGTTGATAAGGGTTTTTGCGTCCAATAATTTATTTCGACTAATGGTTAGCATTATTTAAGTTATTGCATAACTTATTACCGGTACTTCGTTTTTCGAAATGATAAGAATATATTGGTTCATATGTAGTGATTCACTTGACTGAAACGATTGTCTGGTGTTTTTGTACTCAAATTTGTTGAGCCTTCAATAAAATTGATTTAAATCTTTAAAAATGAAGGATAGTTTAAATTTTTGGAATCGATTCTATAATTTTTCAATTTTCCAATCAAAATATAATTAGAACTAAGTCTAAGACCACCGCATTAGACACGTTAGACCTAAAATTTTAGAACCAAAGATGTGCTGCCGATAAGTAATTGTAAACTGAGTATATCTGGAAGTAATTATTTGATTTATTTTTTCTTTGGAATCAATACTAAACAATATGTTGAACAGTTATTACAGTTTTAAAATATGAACTTCAAAAATGATAATTTGTTGCTTCAAAACTTGAAAATTATAAAAACGCATCAAATTATACAAATCTTGACGAAATAATTGAATATTTTTTAAAGCTTATCGAAAATGGTTTCCAAAGTTGAAACTTTCGGTTAAAAATCAAGATTAGACTGCATTAATTTTTTTATAATTTTGTTGAATTTGAATTTTAGGAATGAGTGTTACTTCCGGAAAATTTTTTGATAGTTCGACGAGTTATGCTGGCGGTGCTCCTCGTGCTAATGGAACAGGTCTAATATTATATGCTATTATATCTAAGCTTATGTTAAACTTCACCAAATTTTGACCATTTTTCAAAAATATTATTTTATAGGACAAGTTGTATTCTTTTCTAAACATAAGGGAGAATCCACTTTCGACGTGAATTTGATTTTGAGTGGAGAACAATTCGCATCTTCTTATGGATATTCAATGACTAATCTTGATTGTAATGGTGACGGGTCTGTAGATTATATCTTACCATAAACTCAATTTTAGTCTGTTCTAAGTTTTTAATTGTTTTTATGGAAAATTTGATCTCAAATAATTGAATTTTGTTTAGATTACTTGATCTGGTAGTGGGCGCGCCCTTTTATTACACCCGTACCGAAGGCGGAGCTCTTTATCTTTATCTGAATTCCAACGGAAAGTTTTCAATACCAACGACAAGACTCACTGGTAAACCAGAATCAAGGTTTGGTTTCGCTCTCGCAAATGCTGGAGATCTTAATAAGGTTTGCATTTTAATAGTCAATCATAAATTCGGATTCAGAATAAGAGTTGGATAATATTTTTTTTTAAAAATAGTCTTTTAATCGTTTTTTCTAAATTCTTGGAATTTTATTTTCAATGTATATTATGTAAGATTAGTAGTTATGACAAAATTTACAGCATTTTCTATTTTGGAAAAAATTACAGCTCATTCAAAAGTCAATTATAGCCGCCTTTGAATGTATTTGAGACAAAAATTTGTTTATATTCTTTCCTACTTTTCTCTATTTAATGTATTTTCTCAGCTAATCAGCTCATAAATATGTCATTAGTTTAAGGCTAAGCTTAAGAGTATTGGTTTACATCTCAAAGCAAAAGTCGCCAAAATTTCTGTATTGAATGGTTTTTATCATTATTATAATAGGATGGAAATCATGATTTAGCGGTCGGAGCGCCCTATGAAGGCAATGGTGTCGTATATATTCATTTGGGAACTTCAACCGGTGTCAAAAAAACTCCTTCACAAATAATCAAAGCATCTGATCTTCCAAATGAAATTCAAAATATCAAAACATTCGGATATTCACTCTCAGGTCTGATTCAAATATTTCAATTTAATTTCAACTTTCAAACTTCAACACAGTATAAATAGCAAAAAATTGAAAAAATTTATTGAATAGATCTCTTATCTATACTCGCTTTTATCTCAAATCTTTATGCTATTTATAGAAAATCAATTTTAATGTCATTGAAGTGTTGATTCACCAAAAAAATATTCATAATAATTAGAAAAGAGAATCCGGAATTATTCTCTTGTAAAGTAAAAACAGACTTAAGTTAAATTTCATTGATTAGTGATAACAATTTCTATGAAGAAAATTTATAATTGTAATCAGTTTTAAATTTCAAGAAATTGTTTTTTGAATTGGATGAAAGACAAAAATTTATTAGTTTTCGACATTTCACTCAAAATGATTAAACGAATTCAGATTTTTTTCTGAATTAAATGATTTCTGTAGCTATTGTTGAGAAATTAACTAAACAAAAAGTCTTTTTCTACATTTACATGAATGAAATTTACACTCATTAATGCACAAAAACGTTTTCAACTTTTAAACTTTAGTCGAACTACTATTTAATATTTGCAGTTGAATCTGATTTTATGAAATTTAGGTTTAAAGCTTCCTTTCTATGAGATTTAGACGAAAAAATAAAGTTTGCATTAAATGATCGATTATAATAAATGTTAATTTGAATTTAGGTACTCATGATTTAGATCAAAACGGATATCCAGATTTATTAGTCGGTGCCTATGAAAGCGATACAGTATGTAATTATTTTATTATCAAATAAAACTCAGTCCTGTCTTAAAGCATGAAAATAATCATTTATTCATTCCTTATTTATCAATCATTTTTCATACGATTGCAATTAAATCTTAATAAAACTTTGAATATTTAGAAGACATTATTTTCGAAGCAATTCTTCTATACATAAACGACAAAAATAAGTTTATTTTCATAAATTCAATCGATAAATAAATTTTTATTTAAATGGTTAGATTATACTCTTCCGTTCGCGACCTATTATTGATATCGTGACATCAGTGACCGGACAGTTAACACAAATTGATCCGAATGCTGAGGGTTGTGCTGAAGATCCTAACACTAAATTAGTTTGTTTTTCATTCGATGCCTGTTTCAAATTCAACACTACTTTGAGATCCGCTTCAACAAGTGTTTTGAGACTTCATTATCGAATTGAAGCGGAAACATATACTGGTATTAATTAGAAATTGTGAAATAATTTGAATTAAATTTGAATTTGAAATCAGGTAAAAAGTACTATCGCGTAAAATTTGGATCAGCGGCTGATACGGACAATCCAAACATTGTTGAGCGAGACATTACTATAAGGGGTTCGTCTCTACTAATCAATTACTACTACTGATAAACTTATTATTTTTTTAAATTTATTTTTAAGGTGCAAATGATCTCCAAAGTGATCACTGTTCAAAAGAAATCGTTTACTTGAAAGACAAGTCCGATATTCAAAATCCTGTGATGTTTAAGTTAACCTATTCTTTGATTCAAAAAGAGCCTCGAATGCCAACAGAGGGAGAAATTATGCCCGATATCAATAAGTTCCCGATTCTTAATCAAGAAGAAGCGCATCGAATATTTGAAGCGCGATTTCTTAAAGAATGCGGTATTTTCTCATTCGAATTAATTATTGATTGATATTTAATATTCATTTGTTTTGATTATTTATAATTTTAGGCTCAGATGAAGTTTGTGAGAGTGATCTTGTAGTTCAAGCAGAGCTTTCCACTAAACGAAAAGAGGGAACAAATAATTATATGCTCTATTTAGGTATCTTTTCGAGAACTCAAACCAATCACAAATTTATCCAATATTTTACTTAATTTTAGGCGAAGAACATCTCAATATGAATGTTAAAGTGATAAATAGAGGCGAACCCGCATATGACGCAAATATATTGATAACCCATCCGTCGAGTCTTAGTTATGTCGGACGTAAAGTTGTGGTCAGTTTTTATATTTTGTACTAATTGTTGTTTTTACTGATACTTTGATTAATTAATTGCCAGAAAGGAGATCAAGTCGATTGTATTCCTCAAAATAGAACATTATTAAAGTGTGATTTAGGAAACCCTTTCAATCCGGGAAGAGTTGAATTCCAACTTCGATTCAATCCTACAGGTCTTTCAGATGCAGAAACTAGTCTTCAAATACAAATTCTGACGACGACGTAAATTAAATTATTTATATCAAAGAATTAATGAGTTATAATATTTTTTTCTATAATAAACAGGACGAGTAATGATAAATCGGCTGAAGACGATTCGGTCACTTTAACTGCAGAAGTCATTCGTAATGCAGAACTGGAATTGACCGGAAATTCTGAAGAACAACAAGTTCGTTATGGCGGAGAAATCAAAGGAGAAGGAGCTATAGTTAGTGCAATCATTTTCTCAATTAAACATTTTCAATAACTGTAAAAGCTTTTCACAAAATATAGAGATTTCGATTTCAATAGAGATTTGAGACCTATTTTGATGACAATAATTTATTTAATGTTATTGCTATTCTAATTAACAAAGATTACAAACAAGTATAGCTCTATTTATAGTAATTATAATTTAGAAGTGAGTCTACAGTTATTTCGAACCAAGGATTCAATTTTTGATTGTTCTGATTATTCTATTTTGGATAACTTTTCAGAAATACGAAGACGAAATCGGGAGTAGAGTTTTCCACAAATATATAATCAGAAATCTCGGTCCGTGGCGTGCGAGCAAAATAGATATTAATATTTCTTGGCCTTATCAGGTTGAAAATGGAAGAGAACACGGAAAATGGTATTAATATGGGTCCGGTTCACTTTACCGACAAACTTTAAATGATCAATTGGTCGCTCAAATCATTGATAATAAAATACAAAAAAATCAATTTTAATGTATTTTTGAACGTAGAATCTGAAAATGAACCCCTTTTTTGTCTATCATTTG
>JAQFXV010000146.1:0-33568 GCA_034694065.1 Camisia spinifer
TTTAAAAAATTAATTATAGGGTCAAAGGTCAGTATGGGCCGCTATTATTTTAGAAATTTTTAGCCCCCATTAAACCATATCCGAAAATGTTATATTCTTTGAGAAAGCACCTATTTGATTGGAAGGCATTCCTTGTCAGCTTTTAAAAGCACTTTAAATAAAGCACTTTAAATAAAATTATCATTCCGTTTCATTACCAGTTCTAATTTGATATAAGTTCATCCTGTAGTTTCAATGTGTTCATTTAATCTAATATTTTCATGGCTCTATTAATTAGGTTCCAGTGATAAACTCCTAGAATCTTATATATAATCTATTTTAATTCAGTTTATATTGTAATTCACGCAAATTTAATTATAATATCAAATTAAATTTACGAAAACGTGTAAAACGTGTTGAAAAAAGGCAAAATTGCGATAATTATAGAGGATTATTGTAGGTTTTGATAACTCAATAGATTAAAATCCGGATCACATTTAATTTTATAGATTGAAAATTGTTCTCATAATCTCATAATAATATATATAATGTCTTGAATACCACGCAAACGATAATTTGTTCGATTATTAATGTCACTTAAATCTTTTGATATCTTTGTAATCCTAATTTTTTATTGAAAATCTATTCTTTTGTAATCCAATTTTTGAAGTTTATTTCTCTCTCAACATTATGGATAAAATCTAATTTTAAAACGAGATTATAATCTGAATATACATTTCGCTTTACAGTATAATTTATATATTTATTTTTTAGGGAATTCTGATTTAATTTTGTTGCTATTGTTATAAAGAATAGATTTTTCTTAAAAAGTTTTTAATAAAAAGGTATCAAAAGATTTATTAGACATTAAAATTAAAACGAATTATTATTTGAAGGGTTTTCAAGACATGATAGAGATTATTAAAACAATTTGCATTCAGAGAGCTTTAAATATATGAAATTAAATGTGATCCGGATTTCAATCTAGTGTATTATCATTTCTACAATAATTCTATATAATTATAGAAGTTTCGCCTTTTTCGCAACCTTTAAATACATTGAATTTAATATGATGTTTGAAATTTGCTTAAAATATGATATAAATTGAATTAAAATTCATTACTATATAAGATCTATGAGTTTATCACTTAATGAGCAAAATTGATTCAAATTGAAGCAATAAAAAGATTGAATTCACACATAGAAATTACAACAGGAACTTATATTTATACAAAGTTAGAGCTGGTAATGAAACTTGTTTTTATTTTATTCAAAATGTTCCTTATATTATATTTATATAAGGTATTGCTCTGAATTAGAACTTGTAGAGATTTTGATGGTATTTCTGGATAAAATTGGTAACTTTTTAGCTAATTAAGAATTTATCTGATCAATTTTTAAGTCCAAATTTGTCATTTGTCATTCAACCTAAATCTTAGAGAACCCTCAGTTATCTCATTGAAGATATAAAGAGTCTGTGTCTGTCTTTATATAAAAAAATTTAATTAATTTCTTACTAGTCTGTCTCATTTGTGCCAATTAAATAAATTTCTATAAACAAAATGAAAAAAATTTCAGTTATTTATTTATTAGCAATAGGTTCAAAGATTTGAATCTAGAAAATAATTATTGTAATTTATTTGACTTTTTCATTGATTCCCATCAAAAATTTTGCCGTTTCTTAATAGATAATTTGGAGTTCATTTGAAGTTATCTCTGACTTTTCCACACGAATATTAAAGACTATGAATTGTCAAAATGTAATTTTACAATAAAAATTACATTTTTATTTGAGTTTAAACGAGTTTATGCTCAACACTCATTGTCAAAACATCTGAATATAAACCCAATGAAGTTTGAAAATATATTTCAAGTTTTACTTTTTGATTTTAATCATTAGTGACAATTAAATTGATTTCGAGTTATGAGTTAACATTTGAAATTATGAGTTTAATAAATATATTACTCAACCTTTCAGATTTTAAACCAGTAATTTGGAAAAAATGTTTATTCTTGCAAAAGGCTAGTCTTATCAATTTTTCCAAAAATTCAATTGAATGAAAAATTTAGATTAATTATCTCAAGAAGGGGTAATAATTATCATTTCATTGTCATGATTTAAATCTTGATTATCATTAAACAATATCATAAATTGTTTTTTTGAAAAATATTTTATGTGATTATTAATGAAATTTTTAATTTTTAGACATTTTATAATAATTTGATAACTAATGACTGAAAAAGGTTCTTTCAAATAATAAAGTCGTCCCGCATTAGATGAAAATATTTCATCTGTAATTTAATTCTTTTATATTATTTAAAATTACTTAATTTGTCCCAAACTTTTCATCTAAAATTATTTTAGAAGATTTTTAGTAGAGATTATCGATATTTTAAAAGATCTTTTCAATGCTTGAATAACTTTAATAAACTAGAGATAAGTAACTTTATCTCTAGTTTTTATGAGATTAATCTTTAAAAGCTTTGAGCGTCAAAAATCGTAATAAAAAATCCATAGTTTTGAAAATTAGTTCAATCAATAGACAAATCTTTACTACTTTAAAAAAATTGAATGATTGTATGACTTAATCGGTTCCATCAAAAATGAATAAAATAAATTATTTCTTCGCTTTTCAGATAGTAAGTTACATCTGGAGAAGAATAAAATGATAAATCCTTCATAAGCACGCCATTAAACTTTTTCATACAATGTTTTCACAATGAAAAAAGTCGAATACAAATAGAATAAAAATAGTTAAACAAACAGAGCTTGTGTTCATTTGCTGAATACAAGTCAAACTATACAGAAAAGTATAGGGCAAGGGTTCGATCCTTGGGGGAGTGGCTAGATTTGAGATTTCTCTTTAAAGGAAGCCATACACTGAGCAATTTTCTAAAACTATTTTTTCTGGAATAATTTTTCGGAATTTTCTGTCGATAAATCGATAAGTTTTTCTGAAATAAGTTATTTTCCAAAAAAGAAGAGTAGAAAAGAAAGAAATACAATGAAATGGGGGGTCACACATAGCAAACCCATCAAACGTATGAGAAATGTGCAACTCTTTTATTTTGGAAAAAAGTTCAAATCCTTCAAAACCAAATGTTAAAAAAATCTCAAACTAAATCTCTTTGTTTTTTTAAGTATTGAATACCAATTACTGTCTAAAGCGTTATTAAACATGGTATACATAGGAATAAAGCCGAATAGCATGTTATTATTTCTGCAAGAATTTTCTCATCAGAGATAACTTACAAGCCTATGAGGTCTTTATAGGAGAAATTGAATTTTTACTCATTAAATACGCCGGTTTTTAATTAATAGCGACACTTCACGTGTAGAAACTAATAAATCATACGATTCATCAATTAGTTCGCAGAGTTTGGGCTAAACCTTAAGGTTTATCAAAGCTTAATATTAGATATAATATCATGCCTGAAAAGGCATAAAAATGAAAAATATTTTTATAGATGAAAACCGGTATCAAAAAATCAATAAAAATAATAATGATAAAAAAATTTGTCTTTAGCATTAAATGATTGTATAGATGTCTTAGAATCATGTCATTGAACGAAATGATAGATTTACTTCTTTAAAGACTTGATAGACAGTAAATATTGATTTAGAAAAGTTTGATAGTTTAAAACTAACTTTTGGTTCGAAAACTGCGGCTCATTCTGATAGAGAGCAGCAATGGATTCATTATCAACTTGTTTTTAGACTAGTTGTCAAAGTTGGTTATAGATTACCTCAAATGATAATAAACACTATAACTTTATCGGCGCATGTCTTGTACCAAAAGTTTGGAGAACTTTTTTTGAATAAGCGGTTCGTTCACGCTATGCATGAGTTTGGAAACAGTAATAGCGAAACAGTGTTCAGAAATCACATACAATGCAATAGAGTTTCAGTGCAGGTATGAAAAGGTGTTCCTCAAAGGTGTGTGAGTTCTCTTTAAAAGTTGAAAAACTCGCCGCAATTGAGTCAAAGAGATTTATTTCACTTCTTCTATTTATACACTCTTTAAAACCAGAATAAGTATATTTCAACACTTTTATGACATTTTGATAGTTTGATGAGAAAAGTGATTGTTTTACGATTGAAAGTTTTGCTTTTGTGAAATATAACATTAATTAACTGATGAATCAGTTTGTGTTCAGCGAACGGATCATTAACCATAACTATCACATTCGTAATTATTGAGCTATTATTATGGAAAAGGACTGAAAAAAGTTTGATTAGAGTATAAAAAGAGAATAAAAGAGTAATTGTTGGAACAAAATAACAAGGAGGACAAAGTGGACATTTGTAATGCATTAGTAATAATAGGTGAGACACCTTAATGTTAATGTTAATGATTTACAATTCCATTAAATGAGTCTCTGGTGGCCCTAAATTGCTAAAAACTATAATAATTATTGTATTAAATACTATCGTTTGTTATCCGTTGTTTTTTCCTACCGTACACTACAGACTATTTTCGATCCAATCTCTTCTTATTCATTAAAAAATATTTTGTTGCACGACTAACTCGAGGTCATGTAACCCTATTTATAAACTCTTCTAAAGGAGTAAGATTATTATCAGTGATAATATTTCAGTAATGAAATTAATTTTTACTGTGCTTTGTTTTAGTTTTTATTATTATCCATATTATTGTTACGATATGTGGGTTTGATATTTCTTCCAAGTTATTAACTTTTATATCTATCACACCTTAAACTTAGTTTAGTATAAAATGTCAATGAATATATGGGTTGACTTTGGACTCTTTCGGCAGATATATTATATTAAATTGCATTTAAATAATGATTAAAAGGTGTGGCAAATATTATAATGTGTTTAATAGTTATTCTATGTTAATAAATAATTTACAATAAAAGTAAAGCATATTTGCATTTAAATATTATATTCATTAGTAAGTGAAAATTTATCAAATAAACAATCTCAATATTTAACTAAACTTTTGAATTCATTCGACTAATAACTCGGGAATAATTTTGAAGTTTTTCCGACTTAATTACATAAACAGGATATACTTGAGTACTAATTAATTGAGTAAATCAAAAGTTTTCTTCAACTAATTAACTGACTGAAAAATTTCCATCTGATAAGTTGGTTGAGAGAAATCTAATATAATCGAGATTTGACTGTACATTATTCTCGGACACTGAATCCTAAATATTAGCCCTAATGTTATCAACGCTTGAATGAATTTATCGATTTGTGAAACGAGAAAATAGAGTGAAATAGAGAATAGAGGCTCAGGTGCACAATCGGTTTAACTGTCATTGCATTCTTCAGCAAAGCCACAGTATTATTAATATAAAAGTGTCTCTGAGATGCTACTCATGCAAGGAATTCAAAAGCAGACAGAGATACGATCACTGCTAACGGTTTTACTATTTGTTGCCATTGTTTTGAATAAAGGCTGAGTTGATAAAAAATATTAGAATAAAAAACTTTGCAGAACTTTACTTATTTCCCATTTTCCTGTTTTATTTATTTATAAGGTATCGGAAAATAGCATTGAATAAAGACTTAGAGATATTTAAACATTAATTCAAGTTCCTTAAAAAAAGTGTTTCGAAATTCCAAACTGTGATAGTCTTGAGATTTTTTTCAATCATGAAAAAACAGAACTGAACTAATAATTTATTTAGTTTTAAGTATTATTTATTAAGAACATGAGAACATTTCTGAGATATGTGTAACAAATTTATAAATTGCATACATTTCTGATTCATATAGGCTTTTAGTGCTATGTAATAGTGATCATAATTCTAAACAACAATACAAAGTCATAATAATCGCTTAACATTAAAGTCATAAAAAATCAAACTTCGTGCCGAGCAGTGGTTTGCCAACTATTCATACAATAAATCTGTCATAAAGTAATAAAGTGACCTCTTGTTTGGTAAGTTTGTCAGATTTCTGAAGAGAAAAATGTAGAGGAAAAAAATTAAGCTCTTATTTCAAACCTTATTCTTGGCTTTCACTTATACCTCGTATAGATTTTTATTGATCACGACTATGAAAAAGGGAAACTTTGATAAAAGCTCATAACATATCATTATCGTATTAAAGTTTGATTGATTTGCACAGTGATTATTCTGTTGTATTCCTTACTGTGTTCTCAAAATGAGCAGTTTATTATTTATATTATCAAACATTCATTTAGTTCAGCGAATTATTTGTCCAAAATATACGGTCTTCTCATTGTATTCTCGATAAAAATTACTGTTAAAATAGGATAAGAATAAAATGCAAAACACAGATGAGGCCAAACTTGAACCGAACCCAACTCGTGCTATACGGTCATGAAATTTTGAATAAAAGAAGGAATAATTTTCTAGAAATTTATCGAAAAGAGAAACGAAGGGCCGAATAATGAAGGGAAATATGGAAAGGAAAGGCAAATCTCAATAACATATGTTGCTATGATATTAAAATTTTACAACTGAGTTAACACCAGCAAAAATTTCAACGTATGAAAGGATAGGGCAGTAATAGAGGTGTATATGAAAAAAGTCAGTACTCTTGTTATGCAAATGAGACACAATCGTCAATCTGAAGAAATTGAATATAAATGTATATTTAACTGGAAAAGTTGCTAAACTTATGAGAAATACTTTATAATATGAAAAATCAATACTATTAATATATAAGTATATGTAAGTGGGACGATATGATGCTCGATCAAAGACCTGATGAGCAAAGCCTTTAGAAAAGAGCATCAAATACTTTTTCTACATCACGTGAGTACAAGAGATCAATATCATCGCATTCAGAGTTAATGCAAATGCACGAATACCATGAGGTAAACGTAGGCTTGAGTTTAATCTAGTGTACTGTAGGTAATGGCCGTTCATTTCTGCATTTCTCAAGAGTTTTATTCTCTACCTATACTATAGATTAAGCACAAATTTCAGTTTAGAGTTTTGTTGCGTTTTGTTGCGCAAACGTTTTTATTTATTTTTATCTTCTGTCGCGAAGTTATGCATCTCTAAGCTATTCAACTCTAAAGCATTGAAACTGAGATAAATGATTGCCAAATGATAACTCGAAAATTCAATAGAATATTATCTCTCTAACTATGATTGAATATAATAACTATGAATATAAGCAATTATAGGATAGGTTAACTTTATTGTCAATAAAAAATATTCACAAAATATCGTGTTCAAAACAGTTGATATAAACTATTGTCGACGTTATGAAGTTAACTTATCTAATTTTTTATTAGTTATATGGGAATAGATATATCGGGTATTATTTAAACTATTCTGTGTATGGAATGTTACTATTCATAAAATAGTGATATAAATTGCAACGATTCTAAAATTGATGATATTTTTAATCTAATATATCTTATATAACTTGCAGTTTATTAATTAAATTTGGAAAATTTTGTTATTAATCACTATTTAATTACACTTTAAATGGTTATTTTATTCAATTTTCATTAACATGGGTTTCATTAATTTTAAAATCATATGCGAATCGGGTTTAAATACTGTCCGATCGGTTACTTTCAACTCGTTATTCAAATTATGTATTTGTTTATAAATTAGATATCGCTATACAAGAACTTTAATTAATTGATCAGAGGTTTCTTCATTATATCCAAAATACTCTATGAATAAAGCTTTGCATTCCTTAACATTTTCTTAAGATAAAAAATGCATTATCTCATATGAATCAATCATTCCTAAAATAATTTCGTCTATAGATTGAATTATATTGTTTGAGACTTCTAAATAAATGTAAAACATGCGTAACTGAGCAACAATACTATTCACAAGTATTAACATAACATTAGTGTTCTGATCAATCACTCAATCAATACTTTACTTGCTTTTGCATCAAACGAATGCAATGTCACTACTTATAGAAGAATATATTAGTCAAATAAAATCGAAAAATAAGAAATTCTACATCAGTACTAAACTGAGTTAACAGCAAAAAATGAAAGTTTTCAAACTTGAATAAAAAATATTTGTGCATTATATGCGCTCCAATTGTTATTTCAAGAGTGGTCCACATCTGGAAACCACATGCATATACATTATCACATTTTTTCGCTAACCATTTCTGTATGTTTAGAATGTTTAGTGCAGTGCAATTACATTTTATTACGATTTCTCCTTTTCAAAAGCCGAATCGAGCCCAGAATCACAAACCATGTTCACAAGTGGATCCCCTGACCTGACCATTTGTGAGGCGTGATTAAAAATACTCCTCTTTGACCTCTAAAAAAGTTTCCAATTAATCAAAGTTACTCTCGTCTCAACTCAGAACAGACAATAAATGATTGTTTTAAGTGTTGTTGAGCTTTAATTCCAAACTAAAACGTTATTTTACTTGAAAAGTCTCTTTTTGATCAAAGAGTAATCTATTACAGGCGAACATGTGATTAATATTAATTCCTAAACTCGCTTAAAACTGATTTCGTTGAATTTTATTTTTAGTGTTACGTAAAATGCATTCATCGTTGACAATGAGGTCAGTTGTTAGCATTCGCATCATTTTCATCCTCATCTCATCAACATTGATGACTATTCACGCAGAAGGGAATGACGAAAATTCAGGTAATTGATCGTTATATCTCTATTTTTCTAATTACAAATTTTTCAATTAATTTCACCATTAAATCAAGGCTTTGTGTGTTGAGTTTTAGTAAATTTATTTTTAGTTTAAACCAAGAAATAATTATAAATGTTTTACTAATGAAAGAATTCTGTTTTAATTCATCAAAAGAGAGCAAAAGAAAAATTACATTCATTTGTACACAAAAATTATCTGATAATTGAAAACACTTTGTCATATGTTTTTAATTCAAAATCAATTAATTAAACATAAGTTATTTTCAAATTGGTTTATATTTGATGTCAGTTTAATAATTAGAAAACTTGAAAGAATTTTGTTTTTAACAAACTTTTCAATTCTGTTAATGCATTGGTATTCAAAAATATCTCAATCGTAATGTATTCTATTATTTAGGATCAAATGCCAGTTAATAGATAGGAGAATATAATTTCTTGTTTTCAATTCCTCTACTATTCAATGGAAGAAGAGTTAGAATTTCAATAGAATTCAAACTCAGTATTCAAATGCATAATATATTCAAATCATTGAATTTTAAATGAATTTTTACTATTGTTCAGTTTGAGTGCAAAAACATTCTCAAACAAAATAAATATTTATTAACTTATAATCTAATTCCAAAACTGCATAATTGTTATGGTTTGAAATCAAATCAAGAGAAATGAGTTCATTAAATATTAATAATTAGCAAATCAGAAGTCATTATTATAATTAAATGTAATTAAAAATATATGTTGAAGATTAAAGTTTCAAAGTTTAAAGATAATGAATTCAACACCAATTAATCTAAACTAAAGCAATTTTAGAGAATCTTTGTGTAACCATTGGTTACATGAATATTCATTTAAATTCGCAGGTTTTGAGTTACAAGACTTTAGCAGATGTTTTCAAAATTATAGATTAATTCACTTCTTAAAGATTTCATTTTAAAGTCATTTATTTTGAGTGCCATTAAAATGTTTGTGAAAAAGCGATACAATGTTAGGAAATCAATAATCGTTAATCCGATTGAATTTAGACATTTTTGTTAGAATAAAATTAGAAAAATAGTTTTGATTTAAGTTTTATTGGTAATAGAGATGATATTTTGCTGACACGATCAGTTGGGGTCAATATTTGAATGAAACGAGTAATAGTTTGAGCAGAAGTTATTTGAATTGAGCTCTGAAACAGTGAGAATAGAAATTTAACTGAGGAGCACAGTAGGGGCACAAAGACCCCAATTGCTGATAATTGAACATTTTCGCTGTTATAACAGTTGTAAACTTTTTTATTTCAAGGATTACTTTTATGACAGACCAGATATACGAGTAAAGTCTTATTACTTTATGATTAAAATCTAATAATTTCCTTTAATTTATTTGGTTTCAGTAGAAAGTATTGCTACTATTATTACTTGACTTGATTTTGATAGCATTTGTTCTCAACTCTATAATAATTTATATTATGGGATATTATTTATTACATAGAATTGTACACTTAATTTCTTTATTAGTTTGTAATTTTGTATTTACTTTCTGATATTGATATTATGAGTGATATGTTTGGCTCGTTTTTACGCTTGAGTTAATGTTGCGATTTTTGTTCGATGACAAGCAGGAGACAAGTGCTTAACTAGACTATAATAACAATTGACGACCTGATAAGTTATAAAATTTAAGTGCATGCAATACACTGTGAATAAGTAACAGCAATATAATGCCAGGCATTACCATTTGAACCATGTTTTCTGACTTAGTGTCATAAAATGGGACGAAAAAAGAGGTTTTTTGCAGATAGCTATCGTGTATTGCATCAAAGGAGGCAAAAATGGAAGAATAGAGTATCAGAGATATGAAGCTTTTGTCTTTGCTTGAAAAACAATTGTTTAGTGAATTGGTTGAGGAGCAAAGTTAATGGCTTATTGAGTGATTGAATAGTCAACGTATAAGACATAGTGATGTCATATTTATGATCGATTATCATTTCCGTTTTAGTTTATCTCAAGAGTATTGAAAAATATCCATTATGTAAGTAACAGATAGATTGCATTCACAGAAATACTCGAACCAATGGATGATAATATAAATATTTCTTCATTTTATCATAATTGGTGTCTCATATCTTTTGCGGCTTCTAATAGTCTTTTTCTTAATGATAAGAACATATTCTTGAGCACCTTTCAGGTGAATACATATTCAACATTGACTATAACAATGCAATTCCCTTCAAATATAGCACCCATTCTGTTATTTCTGAGTAAAGATTATAATATTTTGAGGAACTTCAAAGAATTACTTATTCAAATCACAGCCTACCGGTTGAATATCTACTATATCTGATAATATTTACATTAATGGATTTGACGCTTTCATTAAAGCCGCATTTCAAGTCTTATTCTATGACAGATGTAATGGCTTTTTGGTGAAGCCATGACTATCTGTGCTGTACTTTATAAGTAAATCTAATACAGGTATTATTGAGTACATGCCGGTAAAGAGCTTCCAGTAATTCTCAGAATGTTTGCTCTCTTAAATACTTAAGTATGAGACTTAAGTATAATGTTTAATAATGCTAAATAGCAAAGCACTTAGGCTTCAACTCCAGAATCCATAAGTTATTCTCAAAATCAATATTTTTTCTTTTGTGACTTAACATTTTTATTAATTTTTTAAATAATACTTATTCTTAAACAATTACTTTTGTTTGTTATTTGATTAGAATTTATACAATAGAACCAAAAGTTTATGTTATGCAATATTTTCAAGTATGCAAAATATAAATTCATACTAATGTTCATTCAGTTTAATGTTATCGGTTTTCACTCTAGAGCTGACTCTGATGTATAAATAAAATTTCTTAATTAAAAGCTACAATCTCTACATCTGTAGATCATTAAGAGTGGAACAAATTGGAATCAAGAGTTTAAATAATTCGAATGTATAACAAATTCAATAATAAATTATAAACTTCAGTGCTTTTGCATTAAATGTACTAAACTTTAACCATATGAAACTGAATGCACGGGTCGACAAACTTTTCATTTTTGACATGTGCCAAATGATTACCTGTGGCTATAATGGCGAACCACTAATTAAATTTAATGAAAACTAATTTCTAACTTTTTTATTTGAAAATGATTTCATCTATAATATAAATTCATAGCTGAATATTTAATAAGCAATTTGATTAAGTTTCAAATTATCAAAAAATTTAGATTTTTCATTTTAAGCCAAAGTTCAACTATAAGCCTAACTATAGTTAATGTCATAACACAATGAGCATGACATGAATCTGGAATGAAGTAGACTTGAGAGTATACCTGTTGTATAACTTAATATAGAATACAATAGGAGCACATTTACAAAACACAATACACTCTATTTATTATTAAATATACAAAAAGTGCTTATCATTAATTTAATGTTTGCGATTGTGAGACGAGTTTGACGATGAGTTATTTTGATCATAATAAGAATAAGCAAACTTTGTTTACGCTTACGGTGTCTTTGCTTATAGTTAGCATTGTTTCTGCCAAAATGCTCTACACTTATCCTAATTAGATAAATGAGTTGCCGCTAAACCTACTTAATCTTCAATGTATTTCCTTCTGGCGGAAATTTTTGCTCAAGTGATGTTCTATTGTAATAAATCCTATCAAAGCAACATATATATAAAAAATAGATTTTGACCTGTTTTGTGAGAAATGCATTTTAATTCTCATACCTTTCATAACTAATAAACAAGTCGTGAGCACACGAACTGATAACACTTTGTTAAAAGTCAAATAACTATAATTAGCAAATTATTCATTAGATTTGAATCGAATCAAGAAATGTTTAGAAAATGAGAAATAAATAATTGATTCGGTGAAATGAGGTATAATAGTATAGTTATTCTGTTTGTTTGTATTGTACAGTACATGACAGAACTTCTGGATCATGTTTGGACGTGCCTTCAGTACAATATAATTTACTTTTCTCTTTGTTTTGCAGACAATACTGATAGTAAGGAAGAATCGAATAGAAGTACTTTATGTGATTTGCTTGGTTTGAACGCACTGGGAATGCAATCAGGTGTTATACCCGACTCTGCCATCAGTTCAAGTTCTTCATACAACGAATTAAGCACTGGCTCAAAGCTGGCCAGGTATGAGTCCACACAACTTACTCACTAATGAGACATTAGTATAAATATAACTTTATTAGAGAAGGCAAACTATTATATGAGTGCAAAACCAATTATCAACATATTTTTCTCCTTTACTTCAAATAATTCTGAACTTCAAATAATGCGATTTGAGGACAGAAAAGAGACTATTTTTCGGCGATTTATGGGATTATTTATGATCACTTTGAATGAAGTATATTATTTCGAGAGCATTACATATTATCTCTCGATTATTCTTTTATCTTTCCTATTGTTTGAATTTGCTTTCCATTTCTGAATGCAATCTTTCCAATAAATGCCTAGAATTAGTTGGAAAACAATTAAACCTATTTATGCGTAGAATTATTTAAACATTTGTAGAATTTTTATTATGAATTCGTAAAATTTCAGTTATTTTGAACCAATTTTACTAAAATTCAATACAATCGTATTTAACAGACATTGCAAACAAATTGTTACGAAAACTAATTATTTCTGTACATGAAAGCGATTTACGTTTTCGTCACTATAAACGCTATGAAAATTTGAAAATCACTTTGTTTGACAATTTTTAGAGGAAAATATATCTATCGCTTGACTGCTAAAAAGCTTCTGACTTATATTGACTGAATATGAATGGCATAAAACAATTTTTGATGCGAAACATGATAAACACATACAATATATTGCATCCAAAACTAAAAGTTTGAAAATGATAGGTTTGAAGAATAGATAAGATAAAGTCATTCAAAAGTTGAAACATGTTCAATAACTCTACTATTTGTGAATGAATTTTCATTTATCGCTTCAGACAAAACAGATGGAAAGTTTTATTAATAAAAGTCATATTTATCATTACGATCGGATAGAAATACTAAAGTTCATATGGAATGCAGTTTGTTATAACTTATACAGTATTGGATGTGGTATTAAATAATAATTGAATATTAAATATTTAACTCACACAGAATCAGACATTCGTAGAATTTTAAAAAACAATTGAAATATTTTTTATGCTGAACAGAATTCAAATAATGGGCTTTTTTATTAATCTAACATTTTTCTCCTATCAAATATTCCATTAAAATTCTACATTCATTTATATAATCAGTTTTGATCAAAATTCTCTCAAATTCAACCCAAGTATTTATAATTTATTTTCAAATTTGATATTAACTCTATAGCAATTTATTGATAAAAATCTATTTCGTTTCAAACTTGTAGAATAAATTACTGGTAATTTTTATTTATTTGCCATTTAATTCTTATGTACTTCAAATGATTTTACATTAAGTAATAGTTAATCTAAAATTATGAGATATAATCTTTTTGATGTGAATCAAATCGAGTGAATAATATATTTATAGTCTTACACTTGGTTTATATGGAATGAAATTATAAGCTGAGAATGAAAATTGTATCTTTCAGTTGAATAACTACTTATAAAAATATAAAGTTATCTTAAGTTAAATTCATAAGCATTGAGATCACGTATAAAACAAGTACAAAAAAGTTCAAAGTCAGCATTAATTTTAATTTGGGAAAAATCAAATACTAGTATCCATAAAAAATCAAATCAAAAATTCTTGAAACGTTGAAAGTTAAGGAAATGAATGCATCATTTAATCTGATAGTTTTCAATGCCATTAATAGTTATTTTAAGTAAAAGGACACAATCTATTAATTTTGTTGGAATAAAATTAAGAAAACAAACTTGTGACGAAAATGAGTTATAAAAAAGTGTTATTAAGTGAACAGTACTCATAAGTCGTAAGTGACTTCAAAAATAATAGGATGAAGAAAAAGCATAATTGCTATTCAGAAAAAGGCAATTTACTGAAAGCAGAATTAAATATAGTGCTAAAGTTGTTAATAATTACAAAAGTTTTAGCATAAAAACGTCATATTTCAAAGAACTTGTAATATATATTTAGTCACAACTGGATTATAAAGTGATCCAAAACAAGAAACATATGCTGTTATTAAAAGAGTAAAAGTGGTGAGATTTGATTTTCTGGTTAAAGAAATAGAGATAATTGGAAATGCTTTGCTTTTAATAAACAAACTGCACTCTGATATCCTTCCTTAATAATGTAATTTAAGGTTTAATCACGACAAATCTGGTGGTGCATGGTGTCCATCGAGACAGTTAAGTGCCGAAACATCCGGAGCCGAATGGATTGAAGTCAATCTTTCTCAAAGCCATGTTGTGAGCGGAGTGGCGACTCAGGGAAGATTCGGGAACGGATATGGCGTGGAATTTGTTCAAGAATATTGGATAGAATATTCGCGTGATAATAGAACTACTTGGCATCGATGGAAGAATGCAGAAGGCAATCATGTATGTAAAACAAGGCTCTTTAAGGCACTTTTTCCTTTCCTCATGCATTTCACTTTATTTGCTGAGCAATTGCTTAATGCAATGCATTATATTGAGGGCATATCAATCATTTATGTCCATTACAGGCACACTCCTATCGGTCAAAGTTGATCATTAAGCTTATACCATATGCTCACTCTCTCATAACAATATTATGTACATCTGAATCATATAATTGCAATATCGATAGAATCATTTTTTTCATTTCTATTTATATGTCTACAGATCCACAAAAATTCTATTTTTATTTTCAGAGCGTTTAATTTAGACAATTTATAACCTTATTTCCAATATAATAAATGCTTATATAGAAGATAACTGGAAATTACAGAAAAAATAATTGATTTATTAAGTTTACTTCCAGTAGTCAACAAAACATCATTAAATTTTTCAGTTCAAGCATGAGATAAAATCTTATAATTTGGTAATTATGCGGGTCTCAAACCTCCGCATTTTCGTGCAGATTTTGAATCAAAGAAGATTTGATTCTTATTTAAATATAAGCCTTTTCTGCATTGATTTGATTTATACTTAAATTGATTTTCATCCGATTTGAAAATTTCCAAATCTATTTCTATTTTCAACTTAATGGTCAATTTAGAGTCAATATTGGAGAGGTCTGTGAGCTATATAATAAAATAGCCGTTTCTGCGCTACACAAAAATTTAGAACATTATTATGAATTATTGTATGAGTTATATCTCTTTTTTCCATAACAACAAACTCCATACCTGTTCATTATTTGAACATGAGTTGCCATTAATAATAATTCTACTAATAGTGCTTTATCTGTATTGTTAGTTATTGGAAGGCAATACCGATACCTACACAGTCGTTGAACATGATTTGGATCAACCAATAGTTGGAGCGACTCATATACGAATAGTTCCGTTCTCACGACATTTGCGAACAGTCTGTTTGAGATTTGAATTATATGGATGTCCATATGATGGTAATATAAGTCACACTAACTCTAAATTGGAGGCTATTTATGAATCACATGATGCATAAATACTCTATACCTTAATCGGCTTTTCAGATATAAGTTATATTCATTTGCTTTTCCTTTTGTGTCATTCGGTTTTGTTTGAAAAAAACTACTCATAAATTACAGCGCAATTAGATTTGCATTAATTCTAACTAATGTTTCATATATTAAATTCTGTTTGATTGCCAAATGTTGTTCAAATATTTTTTATTCATCTGTTGATTCATGTTTGGATTGACTCAAATTTAATTAATTTGAGTAAAAACATGAATTTAAATAAAATACAGAGTTTATTAATGTTCTCGATTAATATTTGACTCGAAGAGCATAAACATTGATATGTTGTATAAATTAGTATTATTTAAGGGCTTTGATTAAATTGAATACTGAATACTAAGTATTGAAATAATTGAGAAAAGTTGAACTTAAATTATAGTCAAGCAATCAATTATACCCATATCATGCTCAGTGCATCTGTTAATTAGTTCAACTGTTGAAAATTGCAGAAATAAATTCAAAGCTTTTTTCATTAACAAAAATCAAGCAATAGCTCAAGTTTGGACAAATAGTAATATAATATGAAAAACTTGTTTCCCATCTTATCGTTTTGAAAGATTCAAATTTAAACAATTTGTATAGAGTTGAGACCTTACATAATAAATCTTACTCGACTCAAGACATTTCTCACAATTTAATCGCTAAATCAAGTGTTTCAAATTTTTTCTTATCCGTCTCTTCACTTATCGTTTGTCATCAGGACTCAGATTTTATTTAATTAATTCATATTTTTCGAGTAAAGAGTTATTCCTTAAAATTAATGAATAAATGAAAACATTTCTTTTCAATTATCATATATTAAAGATAAGATTAAACGCAATGACAAGTTATCGTTGTATTGACAGCAAAAAAGAAATTATTTTTGATTTCATAGGAATTTGAGCTAAACTTTCTGTTCAGAAATTATGACCCGAAGCTGAGCTGATTTTAATTTAAAAATAGTGGTCTATCCTTAATATTGATTGATTTGGTGGCAAATCTTTCTAATTAGAATGCAGGCTATGATGCAGTGATAACATATCGGATGTTCTATAGTTTGAATTTCTCAGCTCTAATTATATATATTTTTGAACTACATGAGAGTCTTATTTCAGTTAAAGATAGTTAGAAAGATATAGTATTTCACAATAAGATTAATTATAGTCTTGAATTATAGATATCAAGTAGAGTGGATTTCTAAATTCTATAAGCATTGCGTTCTTCAATTCGATAGCAAATGGTTAACTGATTAACATGTTCTTTTAGGTCCAATTTCATACTCAATGCCGAATGGAGTGAAAGGGAGTCGATTCGGTGACTTAATCGACATAACATATGACGGTGTAATAAGTGATTCGGGGTATTTATCAGGAGGTGTCGGTCAACTCACTGATGGTATTAAAGGGCACGATAATTATAAAATCAATAAAGGCTTTGAATGGGTTGGATGGCGAAAAAGCAATGAAACCGTTGAGATTGTGTTCGAGTTTGAAAATGTCAGGAATTTCACCACAACAAGCATTAACTGTCATAATAGTTTCACTAAAGAAGTTCGAGTATTTTCCTCAGCTTTCATTTGGTTCAGTATTGATAATATAAGATGGTCTCAAATTCCTATCAAATTTAGTTATCAATCGGATCACATACTGGAGAGACCGCGAGGTTTGACTTTTTTTAGACTTAATTACTTTGAAGATAAAACAAATTCCAACTTATTATTAATGACTCACTTTTAGATGTGATAATACATTTGCAATACAAAATCGGAAGATTTGTCAAAATGAGCTTTAAATTGAGTGCGCGATGGCTTCACATAAGTGAGATTGCATTCGATTCTCAATCAATAGTCAACAGTAGTGTTAATATAAGTGAATTATTTGAATTGGACGAAAACCTGGAATTGAGAAGCAATTTGACTGTGAATAATAAATCGTTGTCCCCAATGGCGACACAAGATTATGATCAGTTAGCGATGAAATATTCTTTATTGATAATAACATTAGTGACATTAGGTGTTGTTGTCTTAATGGTTAGCTCTTCGTTCATGATGAGAGCCTATCAAAGCCGTAAGGGAAGTGTGTTTCGTGAGATTTCCGATACGGACATTGACTCTGAGAATGTGACGGTAACTCTCAAAGACTTACCCAAAATCCCATCTTCTATGTATAGTGACCCAAAAGACTTGTCAAATAATGATGATGACGGTGAATATGCAGTGCCAGATGTCATCTGTGCCAGTGGCAAATCAAAGTCATTACAGATACCATCATCCAAAGCAATCATAACAAATCCCAGATATTACGCCTCATCTGAAATCATAAGGTCTAAACATGCTTTCAGTGATAATAAATATTCCAATAAAGTATTGAATGTTTACGAAACCGCAAACTATTCCCAACAAATGCCGCTCTTGACAACATTCATGGCATCTCAAAATCAAAGACTTGGCTCTTTTGATGAGCAAATCAAACGTTTTCATGAAAACGATTTATTTATAATCGATAAGATTGGAAAATCTAAGTTCGGTGATATCATGTTCGCCAAAATGAATAAAGAACTAGTTATGGTTAAGTCACTCAATCAAATGATGCTCAAAACGGAGTTTATTAGCGAAATGAAATTTTTGTGTCAGTTGTCTCAAAATTGTGATAAATTCGCCAAATTATTTGGCATTTTAGATACAACTGATTACTTCGCTATGATTATTGAACACGGAGATTGTGATCTAAATGAATTCTTGAGGGAATGCGATCCAAATATCATAAAGTAAGCCATTCCTCATCAATTTTTTAATCTCTTCTTTTTTCCTTCACATTCAACTTATGACTATTTCTCATAGTAATTACTTTTCTTTTTCTCAAACGGAAATCAACTCTCATCTAATTCAATATCAAATTTATTCAATAGTTCAGAACATTCTAACTAATTATCTGTTTTTAATAGCAGGATAATAAGCTTTCAAAAAAAAGAATGATTTCTATTTAGAGTAATTTATCTTTTGTTGCATTTATTATGGAAATGATAGCAATTAAATATAATTAAGTGAAAACTATGGAAAATAATTTTTTCCAACAATTCTCGACTCTTTAAGCACTCAGTTATTGCTTATCATAACTCTTATTTGTGAGAAGAGATCAACTATTTTCACATTGTTAAGATGTTTGGAGTTTTTGAGTGCGGTGTAAAAGTTCTTTCACACAACAGGATTATAAATTGAGTGCTAATAAAAATAACAAAAGTGATAGAATTTTTCCTCTACCATAAGCCATAAAATAGGCGATTTGAGAATCCAGATTACTCTGATTATAACAATCATCTTATGTCGTAATTTATCTACAATTTATAGCCAATAAATCTCAAGGATTTAGAAATAAAGCTCCGCTTATGACACCACTAGTGCTTACAAAAGACATTTATTTTTAAAAGAATTAAATTGTGTATTTATAGCTTCAAATTCATTCAATCTGTTAAGCTATAAATTTCCATTAGATATGAAATTATTAATTTTCTTAAATTATAAAAAATAAGAGTTCAGAAAATTTTTCTCCAAATAATCAATAAAATGTGAGAAAGTTATGAAACAAAGTAAATATGAAATGCTTGATAGGCAACAATCACTTTTGCTTCGCTATAATGTCATTACTCTTACTTGCAATAGATTAAGACATCCTTTAATAGTGGCTCTAATGAAATATAAAGAGTGCTGTCAATGATTAATGCAAAAGTTCTGCTGTTTTATACTCTAAGTTAACTTGAGTTCAAGCGAATAACTCTTTAGTTATTCATTTAATGCAAAATAAATTATTGTGAAGATTGAGTGAAATATGAAGATAGCCTGATATAGTTATAGATAAATATTATATTTTATGAACCTTTTAGTCTAAATGATAAAAACTTTGCAGATCGCGAACTTCAAACAAAATGTTTGACCGCATTTCTAACTCAGTTTTTTGTTAATTATCATAAAAAACAGTTTTAAATTCGTTTTTGACGCTCACAGAAAGATCGATTCTTAAATCTATTAAAATCATGATTATATTTATATTTATTCTCAAATTTGAAGGCAAACTCTTTTTTTCTTCAATTATATCAAATGACCCAAATTTTTTCATTACCCCATTTTATTCAATTTGAAATATTATTTTATTCGAATCATATAATAGTAAGAAAAAACATTTTTGATCTGACATTAAATTGATAACAAAAACTGAGCGTTTAATATGCTTAAAGTTATTGCCTATTTATTTGGTAACTTTGGAAATTTGTTATCTTCTTCTTTGTCAATAACTTCGTTTATTAATGATATAAAACACGCAAATTTCAATGCTATTATTTCTGAATAAAGATAACTTAATGTGAAGATTTCTAATGAGATTTCAAACTTAGATAAAAGTTATTGAATAGTTTAATATAACTGATTTGAATTCAGATTTATTATTGCTATCAAAAATATTCACGACCTCTATTTGATTAATGTTTCGAAACAAGCAGTTTTATTATCATAATTTAGTGATAGAAGAATGCAATACTCAACTCAAAATTCAATTTTAATTATCCAATAAGTATTCAATGCTTTCTATGTTTGATTTCAAACAGTTATTCAACTAATAGAAAGTAAACTAAATAATAATGAATTCTAAGGTTGTTGAGGAAACGCATATCTTTAATAAATAAATGTAAAGCAAATCAGCTACAGGTTTGCTGAGATTGAAATCGTATAGAATTTTGAGAATGATATGATTTGATTTCATGACATCAAATAAATTCTAAGTCTAAACTTTGACCATAATTAGTAGTTTTGTAGACAAGTTATTGCATCTCAACTTTAGGATGATTTAAATTGATATATTGTAAGATGATTTAGTGCAAAAACTTTCCTCAATAAGTTATCTATAAAGTTATATTATATTTGTTAATAAAACATCGAGAAATAGAAGCCGAAACCTGTTTATAAACCACTTTTTGTGGTAGAAACTGATATTATGGTTAATAATTTAAAAAAAAACTCAAATAATATATTTTTAAAATATTGTGAAATAATGTTTTATATTTTCTTATATCATAAAACAAAAACTTCAATGTCATAAAAAATAATAGAGCGGCTAATTTCGAAATCTTGATCTCAAAAGAATTTATTACTTGAATATTTGTGACCTGTGGGAAAAGAGGTTAAAAATTCATTCTCTTTATCAATTAATTTTAAACGAAAAAAGATTTAAAACTGATAAATAATTAGTTGGTTTAATTAATCATATTAACTAATTTGATTTATGACCACAATTTGCAGTTACGGCACATTAATATATATGGCGAGTGAGATAGCGTGTGGTTGTAATTATTTGGAGTCAATCGGAAGAACACATCGAGATCTGTCTGCCAGGAATATTCTGTTTTCAGCCAAGAATCTAGTAATAAAAATAAGCGATTCTGGTGCCTATCGAGACAAATATAGTTGTGATTACTATAACGGAATGCCTATCAGATGGATGAGTCCCGAATCTTTAATACACGGCCATTACAGCAGCAAATCTGATGTCTACAGCTTTAGCATAACTTTCTGGGAAATTCTCACTTATTGCAAATCAAGACCACATTTCGAAATAAGCGACGAAACATTACTCAGAATTATTATCAATAGTAGTAATAATAGCGGCGATTCTTTAGTGCTATCGCGTCCGCATCAATGCCCAAAAGAGATTTATGATCTTATGGTCGAGTGCTGGCAAACCAATCAAAACTCGAGACCACCTTTTCATGAGATTGGATTATTTTTACAACGAAAAAATCTCGGCTTTCAAAAGCCTGAACATTAATTAATACCAATTACATTCATGTATATATTCAAGTCATAAAACACTTTATTATCAACTTATGAAAAATATTCTCATGAAGTTATTGTATTTAAATTCGCAAACATTCATATTTTATGCTTTTAATCGAAAGAATCAGATTTATTGTTGATGTTTGTCATCGAATTTTGTAAAAAACATATCACTTTTTTAATTCTATGTATGTTTTTAATTAATGTCTTTTTGAAATCTTTTTTTCAATTTATTCTGTGATAAAATTATTAATTGTTCTTTAAAAGGTGCCACAAATTTTTATCAATCAATTAATAAAGACAATCAATCGAAAAAATAACTTTTGATAAAAATTTTAAAAATTAAATCATCAGAAATAGGCCTTTGATTTAGTACTGTTTTAGGTAAGAGTTTTGGAACTCTCTTTATGATGCGTTAAACAAATCACTCTGTTTTGACTTTTTCTTTCTCTATGATATAAACCTCACTCATCAATAATTAAATTTTGCTCGAATTAAGTCATGAGATGAAAAGTTTTGCATAAATTATTTACGAAATTACAGTTGTTTTTATTTTTGAGTCTAGAAATTTCATAATAAATTAATGCTTAAATGCCATAAATTCTAATAAAAGTTGATTCTCAGCTTAGTTTTATGTGAAAATTTAAAAATTAGTTTTTTTGAGACTTAGAGATTCTTTATTTTATAACATCATATTTCAAATTAATTCAATACTGTTAACAAAAGTGCACTTAAGAATCAACTTTTAAGGCACACATTTTCAAGTTAGAGACCACAGATTTCTGTTATGTGACAGAAATAAATTTAAATTAAAATCTCGAGTTTTCAAAAAATAAAAAGTAATCATTCGGAAAGTTCTAGTTTTTCAGCTTAATCGAGATTTTGAACTACATTATATTTAATCAAACTTTGCATCTCTTCAGCCACTTAATTATAATGTTGAAAAATTTGAAAAAATGAAAAATAAATTTCAAAATCAAATTATTATAAACAAAAATTCCTAACATTTCAATCTAAGATTATGACATCAAGTTTCAAATTAAATGTATAAATCGAATGCATAAATATCATCACAGGAAGTAATGAAACAATTGTGTTCGCATTGAATTATTGATCATATGAATTACGTGTTAGATTAATGTCTCATAAACGGAAACGTGATTTCAAGACGAAATTATTTCAAGTTTAGTATCAGTTATGATCAGTAAACTCAGTATGAGTTTTATTACATTCATACATACATTCATAATAACCAAGATTTATAATAACTTACTTCAGCTGTAATAAGACTATAATAAAGTAAAAATCGAAATTCATCTCAAACTGCATGTTGAAAAAGAACCTAAAAAACACATTAAGCGAACATAAAATGTTGTTCTTGAAAGAAATCCATATCAATAATATTTTATAAACATAATATAATATATGTACTAATTTATTATTAGCGTGACTTTAGCCCCATTTTAGAGAAACGTTTCATTCCTCACGTAAGTTATCTAATGTTCAACTCTATGCTCTCTTAACTTTCATACAATAGAGCTTAACAGATAATCTGTCATTGGATACAAAACTTTCTTTTTGAGGAACAACATTGCGAAGGAATTTTTCATATATGAATTGTGTCTATGTGTGTGTTTTCCAAACAATAATGGAATGGCACTGATTTCTTTTTGAATAAGACCTGAATAAGACGGATCACTTGTGATACACACATAATGGAAATCTTTTTGAATTTGTTCAATGCATTAAATTAAAAGCCAGAGTGAATGCACATTTTTTGTACTATTTCACTCTTCTATATTGTCATTCCTTAAGAATTATACTTTATAAACATGCACTTCTCTCGAATAGAAATTTATCTCAAAAGTGCTTTTTTATTGAGTGTGAATTCAAAATACAGATTATGTTTCAAAACCTTTTTGTCAGAAAATTCAATTTTATTTATATTCAACAGTATCTCAAATACAGATTTTTGTATCTGGAATTATAATCGAAATATTAGTTTTCACAATCAAAATGTTAATTAAATTTTCAAACAAAAGAAATGCGAATCTTTTTAACAGAAAGGAAATGTTTAGAATTAAACTATTATTAAACTGGAAAAGATAAAAAATTCATTAAAAACTGTATTATTATGAGTTAATAGTAGTCGGCTTTAATACCAGTGCTGTATTATAAATTATATAACAAGTCATGAATTAACACACCGTATAATAGATTATGTGAAAATGTTGTTTTAAACAAGTTTTACACTTACTGTGGATTTCATTTCCTGTACTCTATTATATCACAGCTCAATAGAATTGAGTAGTTTTCAAATCTTTAGACCTATCTCTAAACTAAAGTTAAATAATTCAAATTCAAATACAAGCTATCATTTAATTAAATTGAACCTTATTTAAGTCAATTTGTTGTTTAGATTTGACCGGATTTCAAACTATTGATAAGGCATATAATAAGAAAAGAATAATTTTCAATAAGTTTTTTAGGCATTCGAATTGATGGCTTGAAGGAAATTACTTGCGGTATATAAAGGAAATGATATACTATTATATTTTGAAAGTGATTTTGAGAAGCAGTTAAAAATATAGCTCTGTGTATAAAATTTTATTATCGTGTTATATAACTGTTCAGCTCTCACAAAATTGTTATTACAATGAATAGCAAGAATCAAAAATGAGATAAACATTTCATATGAACATATTTGAGTCCACTTTTATGTCAATATAAAAGAAGCTTTTTTGATATGTTTAGTTATTTGTAAAGAGTAGTAATCAAAAAGTGTTACAAACTTTTTAGTGTAATGATTGGCAATAAAAGTCTATCTCAAAGTCGATTCAAAGAAGATGTCTCACTAAATGACAAGTGAAAAACAATTGTCATTTAGTAGTAAAGTATCATTTAAAGTCTCGCAATTATCGGTTATATAATTTACAACAGATCTAAAACAATAAACTCTTATTGTCTTTTTTATTGATGCATAAAATTACTGGTCGTTTGAAATTCGAGCTCAACATAAACTTGAATTAAATTAAAACTTCAGCTCTCATACCATGAAAGGATTCAGTAATAATCGATTATAAGCAGAATAAAGGCTTCAAAAATATTTTCCGATTCAAGTATTAAACAGATCTAAGTTTAATATAAGGTTTGGTTTAAATGTTGATTAATTATGACATCAATAACAATAAATGTTATGGCAATAGAGAGAAAAATTGATTTATTTAGAAAAAACGGGAAATCACAAAACATGTTCTTTTGTTTTCTCATTCAATTACTATTATTAATCTATCAAATAAAATAGTTATGATGAAAAAGTGAGCTTCAACTTAGACAAGAACCAGACTTGAGACAGGCTTTCGGAAATTACTAATAAAAATAACAAGTTATAAGTTGTACAGAGAATAATAGGATTATACCTTCAAATACAATACGAATAACTGAATCACTGAATCACTGAATAACTTATCATTAGAGAAGTGTGTCTTTTATTTTGCTGATAACAAAGCTTACATAATATAAGTTAAAAGTTTGAAACAATATAAGACTTTGTGTTCATTCGTTTACATAAGAGTTAGAAATAAATAGCAAAATGAATTAATGTCAAAGTTTGTAACATTTGAAATAATCCGAAACGATTTTAACATTTTCCGTAAGGATGTGTTTTTATGTGAGACGTGAGAGGTATGATAGAAGTCGACAACTGTTCATTTGGATGGAGTCCATAATCGGTAATTTAAAGAACTCCTGTTGCGCTCAATTTAATCAAAAATGAAAATCTCAACATTTTCAGAATTGAATTCCATTTATATTTAGAAAGCAAACTCTAAAGCGTAGAATTAAATCACTTGTAATTCTGATTAATATATATGTTTTATTTGCTATTCTACTTAAAACTTGAAAACTCAATACTATTTAATAGTTATTCTCACAGTATTTCTCATGATAAATAGCAATGATTCCTAAGTTATAAATCAAATTGACACTGATTTAGGGAAAATTGCGAAAAACATTTCAAAAGTTGGCATTTATTGGGAGGAACGCCTACACTATGTTCAAGTTTTTAAGTTCAATTTCATTTTAGTCTTAAGTCAATGATCAAATCACGATTATTTCGATCAATAGTTTTACACTTCATTATTAAGGCCGATATTTGAATAGTAGTTACTTATAAAGGAATCAAAATTCATAAACTTTAAATAGTTGAGTGACAAACACTAGTATTACATCGTATTATAGATTTAAATTATAATCAATTGAATATCAGTTTATTTTCTCAAATAAATCTCAAACCCTTATAATGGTTGGAAATCTTGAAATTGGTCCAAATTATATGCTTTGAAATACAGTGAATTATTATTCTATATAAATATTTGTTCTTTTGATTCAATGATTAAAAATTTGAGGAAATTTGATTTGTAATAAATCAAATAATAGCTTAAATACCATAACATTGTTTTCATTCTATGTTTGATTCCTCTATTGATACAAAACTTGGGATAAAAACAGTGATTGTCATACAATCTATGCTCTCTTTATTCAGTTTTGAGAATAATCCTTCATTCAATTTTCTTATCAATATTTGACTGTTTTTACAGACCCATAATAAATGAATGTTAACATCAGATACCAGTATAAGCACAATAGCATTCACTCCAATCAACCTGAGATCAAAAACTATTTTAAAACAGAACTTTTGCACACGTAGACTAAAACTGATGTAATTGACTGATTATGTACTTTCATTGCATTTCAAAACAATTTCGTCTATTATTTTTAATAAATAAATTTAAAGGCCAACTACAGAGTCGTTTTTGATAATAAAATTGTCGGCTTTATAATAAAACTAAATGCAAACAATTAAATGCAAATAAATGAGTAATTTTTTCTTAATAATTAAGATCTTATCAATTGATGGCACGATTCTCTCATAAATAGGTAGTAAAACATGAACAACAAATAGATTAGTATTTACGATACTGTCAGCGATTTAGAAATTTTAATGAAGTTGAAACACTTTAATGGATAACTTTTTGAAAATAATTTATAGGACAGAGAATTTCAATTTATATGTAGTCATGTCTTGATTCAAGATTAAGGAATTGAATTTTGAGATATTTCAGGAGTAGGTTTCAAGAAAAAAGACACAATAATTACTTAACCCATATATGGGATTGAATTTAGGAGAATCTCTTGTTTTTCAATTTTAATTTACTGATATTTTTGAAGGTTTTATTCTGTTTATTAAATTGTATCCTAATATGAAAATATTAAATTTCAAATATCAATCTCTGAAATTGAGCTCTTTTTTGAAGTGTGAGTTATTTATCAAATTCATGTACACCTACAGAGAATGTCTAATAAATAATATATCGAAACATTGAACATAAATTTATGCAGAAATAGTGAAAAAAAAGTTTAAAGTCTTTCATGTTTTTGGAGACACAGAATAAGAATGAGTGAAATGATCATTCATATTGAATAATCATTCATCGGTTAAGGAAAATATTCATTCTTTGGAAAGAGAGAACTCATTCAATCAGTAAAATGTGAGAGACATGTATTTTATAATATTTTGAGTTTAGACCAATCGAAATAATGTCAATCATTTGTTACACACTATTGAATCTGACAAATGTTAAGCAAGTTTGAAGAAGTAAAAGAAAAAAGTGCGATGAAAAGCACTCTTTATTTTGTTGCTCGAGAAGTACATCTGAAGAGGAATGAGAAACTCCCAAATGACGTCTTGGCTGAGCAATGGAATGACCACAAATTGAAAAGTGTGGACTTAGGAAATTGAGAAACCGTTTCGGTTCAGGATTTTGTCCCCAAATGGACTGAAATCATCACTACTCTAGTTATTTGGTCAAAAGCTTAGAGCTAAATGTGTGCAAACTCTCAACAGGAAATCAAAACATGAGATTAAGAAAAAGAAGAAATCAAGAACAAAAGAAATGAAGATTAATCGCTCAAAATAACATTTTATGAGATTTCTTTTCATCTCTTTTTTATATTTTTTATCAAGTCTATCAATTTGTAGGTTTTGAATATTTATACTAAATGACAGTCTTAGAGTTTTAATGCTTATGACTTATTCCTTACATTCTTTTCTTCTCATTTTTCCGAATACTAAAAATAAATATTCTATTGAGAGAAAGCGTAGAAGAAATTTCTTTTTATAACTTTTGTCGTGATTCCTATTTCCCTGAGAGTAAAAGTGTTAGTAAAGAAAATTGAAGTCTCTTTTGAAGATTGGATTGAAAACAATGGTATTGGAAAAAAGCTAAAAGGATAAAAAAATATAGCAAAATGAACAGAAATATTGATCAGAAAAGTTAGATTTGTTTGCTTACAGTCGACGATCCCTTATGAATAAACTTGAGTGTAAGGCAACGTTTGCCTCCAAAACATTTAATCACTCAAATAATATTAGCGAGACTTAAATCAATATTATTTCATTACAACAACTTATATATTCTGCTCAAAACTTTATTTACATTAAAGCTGACCTCAATTATAAGAAGATATTTGTAATCTTCAAGTTTGAGGTCTTAAAGGATTAATTAGTTTGAGTGTTTCTCATGATAAAAAACATGGTAAAAAATCATTGAAAATAAAGGTCAAATTTGTGGATGTCTTTGATAATGAACTCACACACAAGTATTAGTGAAGTAATTGAGTTAATGAAATAGAATTAAGCTCATAATAATTAATTATAGTATAAATTATAATTGAGTTTAAACGCAATAAGTTCTCTGTTTTTCATGATAAGCAACTATAAAATTATGCAAATGATAGGCTATTAAAATAAATACTAATATTGATTTTTCAGTTGATATAGTACTACCGCACACATTGCAATCAACTCGTGATTCTTATATACTTCTTATGGTGAAATAACATTATGTTTTAGGTAAAACTTTTACCTAAATATCACGATTCATGTCAATAAAAGTCAATTTCTAAGAAACAAATACAAATACAACTCTGATATTTTCCTACTGAGTGGTTATTTTTCAAAGAATTTTGCTCAAGATGTTTATTTTTGGGCATTCGATGAATATTTTATAAACAATAATGTTTATTCTGCAAATCTTGAACTCAATCATCTGATCAAACTTGACTTCTCAATAAAAACATTTGACAAATAGTAAATAATATTTGCGATGAAATTTCAAAAAATATTGACTTTCTTTTAAGCTAAAAGCAATTGATGTTGTTATAGCAGCAATGAATCTGAAATGTCATTCGAGAAATAAAATAAAAAACATCTTTTCATCAACTCATAGTGATTAGATTTTATCCAAAAATTTTTAACCTTAGCTTATATTTGAAAACTTTGTTATATTAGATGTTTCATAGTTTGTGCAATAATTAAGAATATCGCAAATGGCTTGTGAAGGGTTACAGTGTTTTTTAGAATTTCCATCAATTCATGATTTATTAATTTTATTGGATATGTTAAAAAAAGTTTCATAATTCTTAATAATATAGATTAAATTAACCATAATATTTTGTTGTTAGATTTGAATTGAATATTTAATTTGGTAGGGCTTTCACTCTAAAGCCTTTGCTTTGCTCACAATCAGTGGTCTAATTAGTAATGAACTTCAAATTATTTCGAATGGCTCTTCAAAAATGTAGACAAAATTACATCTATAGAGAATACGCAATGGCTTATTAATTAAATAAAATAGCGAATTAGCGAATTAGCGAATTTTAATTACTACTTGAGTATTGTTTTATAATTATTATGCAAACTTCATGCATATACTGATAATTCCAGCGGAGGTTAGAATGTTTGTCAGTTTTCAAAATCTTTTTAACTCATTCATAAATATTCATTTTTTCCTCTGATGAATATAGATATGAATAATTGAAACTTTTGTTCGTCAATAACTTATTATCATTACTGACAAAGTTGAAGTTCAATAACATTAAGCAATAAATTCTTGCCAAGAATTTTGAGAAATTAAAAAAAGTAAAGATCATAACTTGTACTGAACCGTTGAATTTTGTTTAACAATAGCCTAAACAGTATTATATCATGCAATAAATAGCAACGCATTCATTAGTGAAATTTCTCGATTCTACACTTGTATTGACAAAAGTTAAAAAAAAATCCTGAATTATTCATGCATTTGTTGAAGTAATACTTGTACTGATATTATATATTCATCTAATTTATATTAATGAATAATGAGTTTTTAATATTGGACTTATTTTTCATGAAATATATCTTGAAGTGATGTCGTATAATATAGTGATTAATGTTTATATTGAACTATTTATTGATTTCAATTTTTCTCAAACTTTTCCACAATTCTTAGTCTACTCCTAAATGAATGTTAATTCAAGACCACTGTTAACACTTCAGATAATATATCATAAACTTTTGTCAATTTTTCGCAATTTTGACTAAAACAAAGAATATGATTCCAGTTCAGTATTTGAATATTTATAAAATTTCACTTTATTTTTAAAATTTATATTGATATGAGATTTCTCAATAGAATATTAACTTTAATTCAGTTTAAAATTTTTTTCACATAGTTTATATGTTAACTGAATTGCTAATAGAGGTCTCACATAAGCATTCTTTAAGGTCGCGGACGAAGAAATGTTAGTATTTTATGATTTATGAATTAGTTCTGCGCACAAATATTCTGTAACTTATACAGAATTGATTCATTCAATGAATGAATGAAACTAATATATGTCAACTCAAATATTCCTTGAATGGGAATTAAGTTTTACTAAATTCATAGAAAAAATTTGAATAAAATTGAATTTTTCTTACATTCTTAATTGAAACCAAATTTCGTTTCTAAGATGTGCAAAAAAATGTTTCGATAAAATGCAAAACTCGCAAGTTTTGAATTGTGAAAAATGATCAATAATATATTTTTAATAATAAACATCGACTTTCAAATATTATATTTGACTTATCCTAATAGATGTCAAGTCATGTATTGAAATAAAAAATTTTAAAATTCTTTTTCATTAGAACCCAACAAACTTAGCATTCATTTCTCATTGTGAAGACAGTATTTTTCATTTTTAACAAAATATTTATTTGTTTTGTTCATTTTTACCAAATGTATGATAAGTTGGGTTAGTTTTTAGGTTCAAAGGAGTTATTAATGTCGAGCATATAGTTTATAACTTAAGCGAATGGAATGACAAGTATTTCGCTTATTTTGCCAAAAAATAATTAAACCATAAAGTTTTTGATGCATAGAATTACGAGAAACAAACTTTATTTTATGATATGAGCAAAAGAACAATATTTCATAACTAAGTTATTATAAATTCGCATCAAAAAATACGATTCAAATTATCATAACTTTAATATTAATGGAAAAATATCAAGAAAATAAGTTTTCATAACTTGTCTTCAATAATGAAAGCCTTTTTACCCGAATATAAGTATTGAGTAAAATAATGGTCTGTTTAGCATAAAATTTGTTTTGTTTCATAAGTTAACTATAATTACAGGAAGAAATTTTTCTGCATATTTTGTTAGATGAAAATGACATACCATTGAGAAAGAGAATGTTCGCTCAACAACACAATAACATAAATTCTTGTAAATATTCATGAAGTTAGCCGTAAAAGTGGTGTAGAGTTAGAAATGTAGAAAACAGACGATTTAGGCTTTTCTGTAATGAGAACATTAAATTTCAATCTAATGTTCAATTTGTTTGCCAACAACTAAATTAAATGTCAATTTCTGGTGCAATGCTTCGTACAATTTATGCAATTTTGTGCTTTATGTTTATTTATGTAATTAAAAAAAACTTATGAGAATCTCTTGAAATGCACTAGAATTTCATTTTATTTATTTTATATAAAAATATTTTTCTTTGAGCGGTATTTTATCTTTTCAAACATATAAGACTTCTCTTTAAGGTTAATATTTATTTTTTCAATAAAAATAAGTTTGAAATAACAGAATATATTTATCAATATAATAAAGTTCAAAGCTATCAAACCTTCAAAGCATGATTTTATAAACATCTCTGAATTTTGATTAAGGTTAAGGTTTTATTGATTATATGAAAAGTTCTTAAGAAAGTTTTGTATTCGTGTTTTTAGCATTAATGTAAAGATAGCGAAACACTAATTAATTGCATGACCCAAACGTTCTTTAACAACATTGTTTAGGAAATCTGCTATCAATGTTGATGGCATACGAAGTCATGACTGTTTATTACTCAAACAAACTAATTATTCATTGCATTACACAAACTTCAAGTCAAACTGAGTCGATGTCCTCATATAGTACGGCAATTCATGTCGAATATAAGTTCTCTCTCTTCTCCGTCTGCATAATTAACTCGCTTTCAATGCCATTAATTATAAATTATTTTTTGGTGTCCAGTAAGGAATTTACTTATCCTTAAAAAAGTAGTTGTGTTAAGAGGTTCTGCTTTAATAACTAACTTGTCAAAAGTCAAAGCGAAACATAGATTCAATTTGAGTTAAGCCTACGTTTCAAAAGCCTTTGTCTGTATTTCACAAATATAAGGTGTTCCTCAAACTGATGATTTGATTAATTATTTAAAGAACAATAAATAATAATTTATCTGACTATTCAGGAGAGAAAAAGAGCTGAAAATAATTATGAAAATATATTTATGTTATTTAAATTAATTCATGAGTTTGAACTTTTATTTTAATGAAGTGGTCCTTTGAAAAAAAACTACAGTCAATAATTTAGGTAAAACTTACAGAAGAGTTTTTTGTACCATTTTCTAGATTTTCTTCTATTTTTATCTCAAGCATTGCATTAAATATTAAAAGTAATATTTTCTTATTTGCAACTGATCTGAAGTAGTTTTTATGAAATCGTAATCATAAGAAAATGCATACTTTTACCGAATGATACTTTTGGGATAATAAAAGTTGAGAGTCAGTGAATTGGGTGAAGTGGAAAAATAGTGTATTCTATGTAATGATAGTGAATTCAGAATCAATTTTATAAGAGACTATACTGTTGAGCATTTGCAACATTGTGAGTCACGGAATCATTTTTATATATAACTGTGCGAAAGAAGTCATTAAAATATTTGTGCGATAGTTTCAAGAACTGTAAGCATTAAACTTAATTTTGATTAATAGCCGTATAGTATTATGAGTCAAAATAACATAAAACATTTTCAAGTTAGTGATGGTATGCATAGAAAGAGGACAGAGTTTTGTAATAATAGGCATCCCTACCGTTGAGTCACATCTGGGATTCAGAATATTTTACCGCCAACTCATAAGTATTAAACCGTGAAAGCATTTATTTAATATCAAAAACATCACATCTTTGGTTACGTCTAATTTTTTCAATTTAAAACCCAACTCAATCTTGCATTCAGTTTAGATTACTCTTATATTTCTGAGTTAAGCTTCCGTCTGAAATAGTATAAGATTCCAAAACAAAGTATGAAAAATTTTATACAAATGCAATTTTTAAAATAAAGCTCATTTCACATTGTTTATGACTACTAATAAATGAAAGGGAATTCGGAAAAAGTTCATCTTCAATAAGCATTTTAAAACATTTTCATAAATGTTTTATCTCTATTTTGAGCAATAAGTTGATAAAAAGAGAGTTTAATAGTGAGAACTTTTAATCAA